>JANHFK010005561.1:0-12364 GCA_036250565.1 Sibynophis collaris | reverse complement strand
TTATTGCCCCTCACAAACTGGGTCCTCTCTCCATCCTCTCTCAGCTATGAAATTGTGGTGGTGACTTTGGAACAATCTCTCTCTCCACCTTATAAAGTGCCCATACATTCTTGAGGCGGGGGAAATGGGTATATAAATAACTGCTACTTGATGGTTTACAATAAAAACTAATTTAAAATGAAAAGACTAAACACAATTAAAAAAAAAACACCAGCCAATTAAATCAAGGAAAAAAGCATCCCAGCAAACTTTAAATGAACGCACTTGAAGAATCAAAGCTCTGGGCAGAAAAAGCTACAGCTTGTATCACTCGCACGTGAGTTTGAAAATACTGTAGATAACCCCCTCAAGGTTCTCATTAATTATAGTAGTTTATATAGAAATATAGAATTAAATAAATAATGAAAATATCCATTTTGATGCAATGTAGAGTGGATTATGAGACATTTATCCGACAATGTAAATTTAGTTTATGCAGTATGTGTGTGTGTGTGTGTGTGCACATGTGCGTGCAGTATAAAGCAAAATACCACTCACACATCATCACAAAATCTCCAGAACCGTAAAGCCTACAAACTTGAAATTTGCTGAAAAGAACTAACAATTTCAGACCTTTCATTCAGACTCATATTTTGGTTCTATCACTCCATATATTGCTAGTGAGTGAGCATTCAGGAACCCAGGGACAGTGGAGGTTTACACAGTGTCAGGATTCAGAGACAACCACATGAAGCTAAAAGCATTCCATGTTTAGCCCATACCAGATATAGATATAAAGAGTGGTGCCCATAAGTGGGCTTCCTAGCTTGAAGTCATATCCAGATGTTCCTGTAGGTTACATGCACACCAGAACTATTGCAATAGCAGCATTTATCAAAATCAAGTGTATTGTGAATGAGCATTTGACCAAGTGCATGTAAACATTTAAAGAGGAATGCCCTAGTTCTAGTCATAACACTTCAGAAAATGTAATCAAATAGGAATTCTACTTGGGATCATTGCAAGTAGTAGAACTCCTACTTGTGGCAATGCTGCATTTGTTGCATTCTCTGAGCCCCAATCTTATTTGTGGCCAAGCAAACCTGAATCCAACTTTGATTCAAATTTTATTATTCAGGTCAGAAGCTTAGCAGACAAGATCTACTTTGTGCTGCCTCATTTAGCTGCACACTTTGAATCCTGATAAACTCCAAGTACCTTTTCTCTCACAGCTAAACCCTAAGATAAACTGACACAGCTGGCTTAAGGTTCAAGAGAGCACATTTTCCTACAATACAGAGTGGACTGTGGAAGACCAGCTAAGAGTAAGAACAAGATTACCTGTGTTTCTTAGTAATCATAATATGCATAAAGCTATACATAATTTCCAGAATCAGAAACAGCATGTCTCTGGATGTCAATTCATGGAATATAATAATAAAAGAAAACTGGTGCTTTCATGTCCAGTTTGTGACATTTTATAGGAATCTAACTGCCCATTGTAAGAAACAAGATCCCTTTGATCTCAGCTGGAAAGATTGTATTTATGTTCTTGTGTGGCATAATAGCTGTGAACCAATGCCAAATAGAGTTAGATTAATAAAGCTGAAATGAGAATGATTATGCTAATATGAAATTAATATGCTTTCTGACAGAGTGATTACCCAAACATAGTAGTAAAGGAATGGAGCATTGAAACAGCATGCAACTTGCAAAGAAATGAAGATATGCAGTTAAAATGTCACTAATTAACCCAGAGAAGAAAAAATATAGCTCACAGTTTAAAATGTAGTAAACAGCATGCTGAAATTTAACTATATAATCAAAGGAAAGTAATAAGCATAGAAACCAATACAATTATCAGACGCTCAATTAGCAAAATACCTCAGTGTCTCTTCAAAACTCCACTTCACCTTGTCAGTTGGGTAAAACTATGTCTTTGATATGCATTTCTAAAAATTGTTTAATTTGTTTGTAAGACATCCAGAGACATCATGAGCTGGATGGCCATACAAATGAAAACAAATGCATGTGCTATTCTTTCTAGTGAAGAATAACTTTATAAGGCAGACTTTAACTTAAAAATGTTATACAAGAAGTTTGATTAATACCATGGAAAAACTGTTATTATATAAATGGAGGAGATAGAAAGGAGTAATTTATCATGAATTGTTAGTAATACACATTGCTTTATAGTGAAGAAATTAATTAAAAGGAATTATTTTATGGGATGGAATACTGGTTATAGTGCAAAGTTAAATATGTCTTCCAAAACTCATTAAGTTTGTGAAGCTTTTTCTCAGGCAAGTAAGAACAGCATTGCAGTTAAATTAGCTGATTATAAATCAACATTCAACAGCTGGACAAGCCTGCAAGTTTCCAGGTGTGCTTTCAGCAGGTGGCCGCTTTCAATTCTTTGAATTAATATAGTAGCTGTAGAATTCTCCCCAAGATTACCATTTTGACAAACACTGTCAGCAAAGGTGACCCTCAGGCTACAAATACAAGCATGTTTTCAGTTAAACCAGATTTTAAAATACCATTTGGCCTAGATATTTGCCAAATCAGCATCAATACTCTTAAGACTATAAATACATAATTTTAACCCATAATATCGAATTAATAAATTATTCGCCTGTCAAGATAAACCCAAGAAAACTGCAAATATTATGTAAAAGCATAAATAAAATCTTTTTAAAGGTAAGAATTGTTCCATTTTTGCAAGCTTGTTTGGTCAGGATCAAAGAACTTCATTTGTACTGTTGATAGCCATGTATACAATTCTTAAAGCTAAAGAAAAGTTATAATTCTATAAAGTGTCTGTCTATATGAATGTGATTCCAATCAATATGCCATTGTCTATAAATTATGTAATATTCATCTAATAATAGACTAGCCAATATCTACATTTTATTCATAGGCATGGGGGCAGGGAGTGGAGGGTACAAGTGAAGAAACACATGTCACAATGTTGTGATGAATAGTCTGTCCATGTATACTTATGTACACATCACAACGTAAGTGCGAAATGAATTCTTGTTGAATGTGGCCCATATAATGAGGCAAGTTTCATCACTTTGATTAGGAACAGACTATGAGATCTTGGTAAGACAAGTTCACTTTTTTGCAGTGGACCTTCTTTTCAAAGTACATTTGTTTGGGACAGAAGCCCTCAACTGATAATTGCTGGTCAAAATATAGATTGGTTCAAACAATTGGTATGTTTATCTATGTTCATATCTGCATGTGTACACTTTGAGAACCACCTTTTGTGTGCTATACATGGCACAGTCATATCAGTCTCTAAACTACATTACTAGTTGCTGTTAAATATTTATATACCTACTGTTAAGAACAAATAATTTTTCAGCCTATTTCATGGGTACAAATTATTTATAAGTACACCATTAATTATTAAGATTTCCCTGGTGCCATACTTGCATTAATAATTCAAATTCGTATAATTATTACATAATGAAAGCATGATTTAGCTTCATTTGTTATCAGTAGTACAAACAGAAAGGCTACCCCAGGCTGTAAATACACATCAGGTAGGATAGCCATCTCTAATAACTATCTGCTGGTTTTTTAAAAAAATCAAGATAGTGGTGAACCACTTTGCCAATTCAATATCTTCAGTATATAATTGTAATATCAGTGAAACTTTGTGGACTCTTGGAGCTGGAAGACTTTGTTCATTGGATATTCTCATGTAATGTAGATTTCTGCAGGCAACTCTTCAGGAATGCCAGGCATCTCATTGCAAACATCAGTGCAGGCGCCAGCTAAACAACCCCCCTAAGTAACTGATCTAACCCCCAGAGTTATTATATGCACCCTAAAGGCAATGTTGTTTTTCTATGAACAGATTTGTTACCATCTGTAATAGAATGGAAAAAAAAGTACTTATAAAGCTTAAGCTGACTTACCTGTACCTTGATCATATGTTCTGCAGAGCAATAACAACAGCAAAGCCTTGGGCTTTTCATAATGATTCAAGGAAGTGGCTGTAATTTCCTTGTTCATTGGCAAAATGACTTCCCTGTGCAAGAGAAGGCTCAAAGCAATGGAATTGCATCAGGCAAGAAACAGCGCATCCCAAAAACCTATTGAACATGCTCACCACTCCAATGCTTGGGTGTAAGATTATGCTGATAATTTATGACAGTGAGGGGAAATGGGTTTATACAAAGGACGTGTATGCTTGAATGGCTCTATTTCATTGAACTAGCACAACACTGTAAATAACATTAAAGGGTCAAGCTGCCCTTGACTAATACCAATATTTCTTGTGGGCAATCACATTTTATGCTTTTGCTAACATAACACCTTTTTATGGAAAAGGAATGTGAGGTGCGGGTGGGGCTAATCTGCCAAACTGTCAGAGCAGATTTATTTATTTGTTTAAATGTATATGGTCCCCCTCTTATCAAAGTGACTCTGGCCAGTGAATGGAATTTAAAAATAAAATAACTATATAAATAACTAAAAAAAACATAATATATAATAAAAGGGAAAATAAGTGGTAGTCAAGAATAACGATCTCCAAATAATGATTGCACCAGGGTCACTTCCTGTTTGGGCTAAACGTCATGCCATAAGATTTTTAGGAAGAAGACTAGAGGTTAGGACCAGCCTAAATTTAGTTGAAGTTGTTCCAGAAGGCAAGTACATCTGAAAGGCACACTTCAATGGAACTCCCAAGCTGTCTTCTATTCTGTTCTAAAGAAAACAGACAATATAGACTTCCTGGAGTCAAGGTTGTCATAGCAGGGAAACTAGAACAGAAGTCCTACCTGATCCCTAGAACCCTATTTAAGAAAGAGGGGCTCATGCTGCCACAGCACCTCTGGATACCACCTATTCCCTTCTCATGGAACCAAGTTTCAATAATACACAGTCCATTAGCTATACATGGCATAGATAACGAAGCAAAGAGTGACCTGACATTTAATACAAGCAGCCTTAAATGACCAGGGCTAAAGACTGAGTCCATGGGGCTTGAATGTGGCTAATAACCAAAATTGGAATCACATTTTTTGAGAGCACTCTGCCCCCTATCTCTAGTGATATGTCACTCTAGATGTCACCATATTGACATTTCTGCTGTCCTCACCCCACACTGCAAAATGTTGTCTTCCCTATCCACTTGCCAATGTACTCCTAGGCCAATGAGTCGCTATCTCATCCTACCAATCACCCATCAGAAGGGGTCCTAGGCTATGAACACTTTTGTCTTCAGTACTCAATGCCCCAGCAGTCCCTATCACAACTCTCAATGGAAGGTACATATATTGAGTGGCCCTGGACCATGTCTGCTCTAATTAAATTAATAGCACTATGTCTGATAATAGTATAAGATGCTTAAAGTGAAATACAATATAATACAGCTAATTGAGATGATTTCATAATTTCTGTACTACATTTAAAATATTAATTAAAACATGCATGTTTAAACAGGCTTTTGGATAAAACTAATCTATACTCCTTGTCTAATCAGTTGCCTATAGTGTTGTCCCACATTTTAGTATTTAAAGTGATTTTTAGAATTCTTTTGTACGACTATTTTAAATTGTTTTTAATTCATTAGCTGTTTTTAATGAATTGTTCAAGCTGTGCCATGTTTTGTGATTGATTTTTGAAATGGGATAGAAGCTGAAAGAATGGCTGCATGAATAAATGGATAAATGATGCATATTACCTTACTTTCTTGGTAATTCCTAGCTGTGGTGTAGCAGAAGTGATGGACATAAGTTGTTGAACATCTTAATTAGGTGAATGGCAAATCTAGCTTGATTCATTGTATAACCTCTTACAATTGATTAATAACCTTTTAAAGAAACTTTTTAGTTTGTTATCTTAACCAAGGTTTACAAAATTAAAGGCTATATTTAACTCTTGTATGCTCATGATTATCTAAGCCACTAGATCTGTGATTGCAAACCTATGGCAAGGGTGCCACAGGTGGCACACGGAGCCATATTGGTAGGCACACGAGCATTGTCCCAGCTCAGCTGCAGTGCACCGGCCAGCTGTTTTTCAGGCCTTCAGGTCCCACCGAAAATCAGCAAATGGGCTGTTTCCGGCCTCCAGAGGACCTGCAGGAGGGTGGGGAAAGCCGTTTTTGCCCTCCCCTGGCTCCTAGAAAGTCTCGGCAGCCTGGGGAGAGCGAAAAATGGGCCTACTGGGCCCACCGTGCCATTGTGTGCCAAAAGCAGTTGGAGCGTAGGGAGGGGTCACGTGCACGTGCATGGGGGCAGGAAGCATTGAATTATGGGTGTGGGCATGCATGCGTGCGACACACCCCTCCCCCGCTTTTGGCACACGATGGCAAAAAGGTTATCCATCACTATACTAGACCATCTAATTTATTTAATAGATGGCAGCTGAACCTAAAAGATGGCAGCTTTAAAAGATGGCATCTGAACCTGAAATATTGGCAGACCTTTAGTCTTGATTTTATTTTTAACTATTCTCTATGGGCACTCCTGAATAAAGTAAACTTTTTTTGTCTTTTAATTTAGCATTCCATGTCCCTCTGCTTTTACGATGTACCATTAAGCTATTAACAGTATATGTATTTATGAGGGGGGGAAATGCAGTATCTACAATTCATACAATTCATACAATTTATACAATTCATAATATCCTGTCACTTGAGCAGTGATTCTACTATACTGTTATAGTGAGAATCACCTTTAATTTCCTAAATCATTTTCATCTATGTATGTTTCTATCTGTCTATCTGTCGATGTATCTAGCTTCGTTATTTGCAATAAAGTGACAATAGTTGATGGCAATTTGACTTAAAAAAAACCTTGGAAAATTCAATATAATTGATTCAGTTTTCCAAATATATTGAAGTCATCAAATCATACAAAATTTGAGCTACTGTGCATCCACCTAATTAAAATAAGGCCTTTCCCTGAAGAAAACCTGTAGAACATGTTATCAATAAAAGTAGACAGCCTTGAGGTTGGACAGACATATATATATATATGATGCTTGGTGAAATCTGTCTTTCTTAAGAATTCAGTGATGATTCTTTAAGAGATACCTATTCTCCCTAATGAATTATTAGACTTGGTTTGCATAATAAATGTCAGACTTTTTAAAGAATTATTTACTTGGGGCTGGAGATACTGATTATTTTTTCTGTTTTATTTTTAAATCAACAGAATTTTACAAGCTGCGCTCATTAAAATGCAAAGGAGGTTAGTTTTAAAGGGTTTATTCCCTTTCAAATGCTTTAACTTCAGCACTACAACATATGCAAATACCTGCTCCGGTGGTAATATTTAAAATATTCTCTTCTCTCTTATTTTTTTTTAGATTTTGTTGATTTTATTTTTACATGCACCTAAGTAATCTTAGATGTGTTCTAGTTCATTCCACAGTAAAGAAACTTAATATAAAATTAAATTAAGTTAGACTTTTCAAAGACTCTGTTCTGAATTCTCTGAACAGTAGACTTTTAAAATTAGCACTTGGCCTTCTAACAAGTTCCAGTCTATATATATTCTTATTCCAGAAGTCTTGACTTCTACTTCCTGGGGAAAAAAGTAAGAAAGCAAAATAACTCTTCGTCTTAGAGTTGTTCAATGTACCTTTCATATTAGCAAGCACACAAAGACAAGGTCCTCCTTAGGCTCACAATTGTGCTTTCTTTAATTGGAGGTCTTTCTTAGAGCCTTTTATTCTTTTAACCTATTTTCATCCATGCTGGATTAGTACACAAGTGAGAATAATTTTAATGGCTTACAAAGCAAGAGGGCACATGGGATGCTTTTGGACACTGTGATCTACTGTAATGAGAAGTGGAGTTGAAGGCAACATGTTTATCTTTTTAATTTGAAGATTATGTTGAAATTGAAACACATTCTCCAAGGTGAATAACAAGCACTCTGGTTGCAGTACTTAACCTTAGCTGTGAGTTAACATTAATTACCTGGCATACTTGTGTCTATCTGTTCTACATAGATTGTAAAACAATAGCTTTCAAACAATTGTACATAGACCTCTAGTGAAATGGCATGGTCTTTACTGATACTTTCATCAGGCTGACAATGAGGGTACATTTAAAACAAGGAGCCCCAGTAGCATTCTGGCAATCATTAATTGGCTAATTGAGCATGTCTACATCTCCATGCAGCACTCTCTAGTTAGGGCAGCTGAGGATGTTTGCTAGGTTTTTTTCTCCTCCAGACATTTCTCTATGGAAATAAACCATACTTAAAGTTGTGGTATAATTAAATTGATGACAGAACTTTTCCAACAAAAATAGTAGACACAACTTAATATAAATGAACACCTAACATCAGCTAGGGAATATGGATTGCATTTTGAAACTCTCAAGCATAGAAAATAGAGTCAAAACATCTTCAGATGCTAGAAATCACTCCGTCACTTCAGTTGGATTTTGGGCAATATATGTACATAATGCAAAATATATATTGTGCAAAATAATATTTGAAATTGCAATCAGCAATCAGGCTTAGTGGTCACCTGAACTGGGGGTGGTGAAAGAATGGTTTAGCAGAAATAAAAGCCAATCGATTGGTTGATTGATTGATTGATTGATTGATTGATTGATTGATTGAATGAGTGACTAGATTTATGTGCCACCCATCTCGTCTAGAGACAACTAGAACCAGCTATATATTTAGGTTGCACTTCTCTCATAAAGCTTGAAATGTTCATCTACTTTGTATTGCGCCACTTAAAAACATAAATACTTTTTTTTTTTTGAAATTCAGAGCAAGTACAGTATTAGCCTTTTAGAAATAGTAAAGAATGGATTACTACCCTTCCTACTGAAAAGTTTCAGAGCAGAGCAGCAGTTAAGAACTGTACATGAATAAAGGATGTGGCTTTGGGCCATAAATAGTAGAGTCCAGGACAAAAACTAAAAATGATTTAATTTAAATCTAATTAAAATGAAATTGTATTAATGAATTTGTAGTTTTATTTACATAATAGGACTTAACAATTATAGATTATTTCTAAATTCTGGAGGGAATCTGGGGTGGGGTGGGCATAGCCAATGCTTTCTGGAACGTCTGAGTAGGTATCACAATTACTTCATTCCATGAGCAAAGCATACCACATTAAGGGAGAAATAAATAATAATTAAAGGAAGCTTTTTTTAATGAACGAAAGATCACAGTAAAAGCTCACATATTCAGTTTATTTACAGTAGAATACAGCCTTATAAGGAAGAAACCCCAAATTAAGATGTATGTATAAAGACTTCCATTGTTGAATAACTTCCCTAGGATGTTGGCATTATTTGATGTTATCCAAATGGCATTCTACCAGAAGAGATCTCCTGTTCATGGGAATACTATCAACCATAGAACAGTGACTGGCTGATAGATATGAATGTTTCTCTGCTAGCTTTGATTGGTCACAAGTCCTCCTCTTCCACAGGGGTTCATACAATTCAAAGGTTTATTTTAAAACAAAGCAAACAAGAAACAAAAAACAAAAATGACCTATCCAGAGAGGACAACAGTTTCCTTAACCTTAAGAGTTAGAGGTCAGTATTAATATTCTTTAAGTTTAAAATTAATATTTCATCTCAGTTCTATCGTTGTAGAAAATAGTTTGATTTTAATGAATATATTTTACCAGGTGAAAACTGCTTCCACCTGAAATGCTCCATTTTAACGGAGCTTATTTTGTCTCCATCCATATTGAAATGTGATTAGAATGGTGCATGAAATTATTATATTCAGAGATCCACAGTGACAGCACTTTTAAAGTCAAACAGTGACTAGAGCTATTTGAATCAGACACTGAACTGTGAATTAGAACATCCGATGGTTGATTGCATTAATATCAATATTTATACCTCTGTAAAATATGTTCTACGACACTGCAATTAATAAAGCTATTAATATTATGTCAACTTAGAATCTGTAATTATACTGTTATAAGGTAAAATTTATTGTTACAGTAATGATCTCTTCTAGTACTCAGCTGGAGACCTGACTTCTTTTTTATAGAAAACTATAAAACTAGAGATTTTATTATATTTTCTACATCAAAGATCATATTTTAAGCATTTTAAAGCTGAAATTTGTTTTCATTTGGAATAATCATGATTGCATTTGGAGAGTGTACTTTTAATTAATCAGTTTCCCCACCTGGAAATCATGTGGAAAATGTTTCACCTTGATTTTTTATGTTATCCAGATAAATTAAAGATGTATTCAGCAACTGTACAAGTATCTTCATTGCTTTAATCTGAAATTGTGGCTCTCCCATATCAAAGCCTAAAAAATAATAAATTTTACATCCTAACAGGTCACCTGCAACTTAACTTACTCTATGTTGAATGTTGCTATCAAGGAAGGGGGGGGAACCCCTTTTTATTACTATTAGGTGCAAAAATGTTCTATTTTCAGCTTTGTTAGTTTTCAGCATGTGTTCCAGATGGTCTTTCTCTTAATTTACATATTCAGTATGCATTGGATTATGTTTCAGTTTCTAAGCTAGGATTGTATTTCAAAGAAAAATGTACGAATGCATCATTTTTATCAACCAATGCTTTCTTTCACTAGGAAATATATAACAATGTTAATATCCAAGTAGTGACTGAGACCCAGAGTGGGAATACACATTACATACAGTGCTAAAATTGAATACTGCATTTTGCATTGAAAGAAAATATTTCCGTGAACTCTTACATTCCTCCCTTTCCTTTAGCATAATATGGAGATCTTTCATGAAATATGATAACTTGAAATCATAGATCATAAGGTTGAATTATTTCCTCTATGTCTGATTAAACATAGAAAACAATAAAAAAATACATGAAATTAAAAGACTCTAATCAACTGTGCTAGAAGTGGAAAGACAAGGGGCACTTAGGTAAGAGGAGGTCCAGTAATCAGTCTTATAATGCAAAACCATATTTTAACATTATCTCAAATGAAATATTTAAGTATAAAATGCATAATAATTTAAATTGATCCATACATATTTTTCAACATTAATGTAACCCACCTGTGTTCGTTTTCCAAATAAATATATCTTTAAAAAGTATGCTTTGTTTCAAAAAGAATACATACAATCCTCTGAATAAATCATCACCATCATCATCATCATCATCATCCTTGATAAGGACTTGAACGGTTAAGTTTTTACCAGTCCCAGACTGTGAATTGAATTGAAGAGTAACCATAATAATAATAATAGGCAGCTTTATTCAGAAGCTCAAAAGCTGCTTACTATTATTATTATGGTTAATCTTCGCTCCAGTCCTATGACAATATCTATAATCATCAAACATCCAGATCTGCCTGTCCCAGGTCCATGGAAAGGGCTCGATAGATAGACAAAAATGCCAATCTGAACATCCAGTCTGAACATCTGGCTAACTGTGCAATGAATCACAATAATAATAATAACAGTTCAAGAAGATTGCACAGGTTAACTACAAACAATGGCACGACAAAATAGCAACAACAGTACATTGAAAAATTGGCAAGAAAGACCATTTGCCAGCAAGTAAGAACTGATGGATTCAAACAGTAAACAAAGTAATAGGAAATGAAGAACTTAAAATGCTCTGGGATTTTAGAATTCAAACAGACAAGCACTTACCACATATAACATCATAGACCTAACAACTGTTGATAAGAAAGACAAAAAAGTGGATGTTGCAGACCCTGGAGAGAGCAGAACAGAATAAAAGAACTGAAGAAAATCACAGAATACAAAAACCTGTGAGTAGAAGTAGAATGACTGTGGCAAAAAGAAATACCAAAAATAATACCAATAGTAATAGGTATCTTGGGTACAATCTAGATGTGAAATCTACCTGGTTCAGAAGTAAGAACTTCACGTGTGGGCACTTGCTTTGCTCGCATGCGTTCCATCGTCACTTCTGAGTTTTGACCCTCTGTACAGAGGGTTAAAAACCAGGAAGTAATGACATCCGGGTGGGTGGGCGGAGCCTCGCGCTGCTGCCACTACCAGTTCACTGAACCATGTGCTGCCATCGCTACTGGCACACGTGAGCCAGACGGAACCAGCAGGATTTCAATCCTGGTACAATCCCAAAACTTTTGGAGCACCACTTGAATACCATTGGCCCTGACAAAATCATCAGTCAAATACAAAAAGGCAGTTTACTTCAAACAGCTTACATCCTGTGACAATACCCTTAACACCACCACACAACAACATCTGCCTACCCCAGGGCCTTGATCGTTAAGTTAAAAACAAACAAACCCAAATCCAGTGTAAACATCTGGTTGATTATACAACCAACCATAATAATCTATCTGCACGACAAAATTGCTCAGATCCGAAGCGGATTAACCGTCAACGGTAGTGATTCAGGCGATATGACTGAGGCTAGTCTTGGTGATTCCAT
>JANHFK010005560.1:4174-16389 GCA_036250565.1 Sibynophis collaris | reverse complement strand
ACTCCATCCAGCCACCTCATTCTCTGTTGTCCCCTTCTTCTTTTGCCCTCAATCATTCCCAGCATTAGGCTCTTCTCCTTCCTTCTCATTAGGTAGCCAAAGTATTTAAGTTTCATCTTCAGGATATGGCCTTCTAAAGAGCAGTCAGGTTTGATCGCCTTGCAGTCCAAGGGACTCACAGGAGTCTTCTCCAGCACCATACTTCAAAGGTCTGCTAATCCTACTATGTTATTAATATTGTACTACTTCCTCAGTATATATAGCAGTTTTTCTGAAAAGAAGTAGAAATTTTCTATTGGATTTCTTTAATCCCAAATCAGGGGATTAAAGGGAAGAATATTTTGCAATATTATCTATATTATAAGTATATGATCAAGTGATGGATACTGAAGGCCAATTTGCACAGTACAAATTGTGAGAATCATGTTACCTGTGTGTATAAAATACAGTTTTTAGGTGCACATGTATTTACACGGAGTCTTGATAGAATTTAAATGTGGTAAAATCATAATTTATAATTTGACAAGTTGTGAAATAATACTGTGGGGCAGTACTTTGATCAAAAGGGACTTTGATTAAATTGACCAGGTTGTTAATAATAGTTAATAATGCTTAGTAATAAAACTTTAATTTCCTTCTTTTATTAGTGATGATGAAGGTTTAGAGCACAGGAATGCTCAAGTTGCTCAAAAACAGATTAAACACGGCATTCCTCCTGTTTCTCCCAACTCTTGCATCAAAGAAGCTGTGACTGCTGAAGTGTTTGATCAAATCTGGAAAAATGTAATTAAAATACTAGAAGAATTAATAAGAAAATACTGGGAATCATCTATTACAGGTAAGTAGAATATTTTAAAGACAGGCTGAACCATTCTACCTGGTTGCCTTACCGTAATCAGGAAGAAGGGACAAGAGTCAAGAGGGTTTAGGACAATTTGCAATGGCTATCTCACTATGGCCAACTTGCTGCCATGGCCAACTCATCATGGCCAACTTCTGCCCTTGCTGCAGCCAACCTGCCTCTGTGGACATTTCACCGTGGCCAATTCACTCTGGGACAATTTGCCACAGACAGTTCCATGCAGGATAACTCAATGCAATAAATGTTATCTGCCACTGTTTCTTTGACATTATTTCCACTTTTGTCCCATGGCGAGTTGGCTGGGTGAGTTGGCTGCGCTGAGATGGTGAGAGAAATGGTAAGAGAAATGGCCACAGTGAGTTGGTTGTAATGAGATGACCATGGCTTTGGCGAAATGGCTGCAGCTAATTGGCCATGTCAAATTGTCCCATTCCAGAAAGAAGTATGACTGAATTGGTCTTATCTTACCAAGAATTTTGTCTATGTTCTTAGGCTGGATGACTGAAAATTATCCATAGCAGTTACTATTTAATGGGTACCTAGTATCTGTTATAACCAAGAAACCCAAAGTTAGGACAAACATGAACAATCCTGTTTGCAGGTATCTACCAGACATGCCACAGAAGGCAATGAAGTTTCCCTTTCCATTTTAATAGATCCTTGATAACAAAACTCTTAAAATAGCTCTTCTGGGTATGCAGAAGAAGCAATGGCAAAAACAGTTGCTTTGTCACTTTGAGAGCCTCAGCATAAACCTTAATGTGGATTGCTCTGTCATCTTACCGTATCCTTGCTTTGAACTCTGTGAAAGAAATCCTTTAGGCTCCCAAAGGAAGGACCTCAGGAACTACTGGATCAACTGTCTTTAATCTCTGCCCTAGGGATCTACTAGGCTGAGATAAAAATGCCAGTTTAGGTGGAAGTAAATTGTTCCAAAGCAGTCAACAATATTCCTTTTCTGTGGCAGCCCCTACCCTATGAAACACTCTTCCCCCCTGAAGTTGAGCATATCTCGATTTTCCTCGTTTTCCATGAAACTTTGAAGACCAAACTTTTCCCCTAAGCGAGGATATATCAATTGGTGCCAAATTTTAGTTGGGTTGAACGTTTTAATGTATTTAGTTTTATAGTTTTATTATGATTTTTATATTTGATTAGGAGCCACCTAGAGTTGGTTTTTAAATTGGTTTTTAAATGAATCACTATATAATTGTTTAAAATAAAATAAAAAAATACGGTAATCAAATAAATAAATTATAATCCTAATAGTTCCTCCAAACCATTAAGAGATTAGGACTCCCTTTAAATCTGAACCCCTTTATGCATATAACACCTTCTCTATCTGAACAAAAATAACATAACCTTCCTATTCCTGAGCCATGAAAGTCATAGAATATTGGTGGGCTGTTGACAGAAGAGCTACAGTTTCCTGCCCTTTCCCCCAGAAAAACCACCTATCTACCAACCTTACAAAGCAGCATTGTATCATCCTGGCAGCTGAGTAGACAAAGTGACAGGTTATTATTACTAATGATTAATAATGCATTTCTTCTAAAGTTGAAGCAAACTAATTGGATTCTGATATTGTCTGATTTATGTATGTATAATTACTATTTTTATGTAATAATGATCTAGAAAATTTCAAGCATATGGAGAAATCAAAAGTTACTGGAAATAAGTTGTCACATATTCCAGCCTCCCATACTATGGTAGATACATCAAGTGTTCCTCCATCCAGAGGGTCAGAGATTCGATCTTTTGGTCTGCATTTTGGACAATCCCAGGTAAAATAATATTTTTTCATCAAACTATGAAAATTTTTCATGCTAAGAATGAACAATCTATCTTCATGTATTTAGTTGAATGTTCTCTTTACCTTGTTGCCTCTGTCTCCATGGTTCTTGGGTGCTTAAGCCTGGGACAATTTTTCTGATCATTCTTTCTTTTTCTTTGTCTTTTCTCCTTTGAGCAACATGGTAGGTTGCAATATTATAATGAAAGGAAAATATTAAAATATATTCAACCAGGGTAATTTATCAACATGTCTAAGGATCAAAATATGTACATGTATGAATAAGCCATGCAAGAGAGATTAACACAAATAAAAATAAATCAAATATTTATTTATTTCATAACTTGAATTGAATTTCATAACTCTTCCATGACACCATTTTATAAGTATGCAACAGAACATATGCAATAATTACGTTTTAATTTACTGAATTATTACATTTGTTCTGTGACATACTCAGAAAGTAATAAATACTAAAATAAGTTTTAAAAACTGTAAGAACTCAAAGCCCAATGGGTTTTTTAGAACAAGGGGATAAGTTTCACATTACTGTTGTTACTGTTATTGTTCCCAAAGTCTTGAATGTTTCTTAACTGTTACATGAAACATTTTATTCACCTGAGTCAATGTACAATGCATTGGGCTTTTACAAAGAAAGATGTTGCTAAAGAAGTTTTGTATTTCCCATTTTTATACACAATGGACTCAATCCAGAACAGGGTCCTACATGCTTTCTTTAGAATTTTGAAAAAAATAGTAGGCTGCATTGTGTATAGTTAATTTAATGCAGAAGTCAGCAGTTATCTAGTGGCTGATGGTGGCTTCTGACATTTTGGGGGGAAATAAAACTAAAAATAAACTGACAATAATACTCCCATGCTCGGTTCTGGAGAGGGTGAGGTTTATTTCCTCTTCTTCCTTCTTTATGATATTAAGACTATTTAAGGGAATAATTATATTCTGACATTGAATGACATATCTGTGTTTGTTTCTGTTGTTTTCTTTAGGCCCACCGTTTCTCCAGCAGCTCACATGGCAATTTAAATGGTGTCATGACAATTCAAGCTAAACCACTTCAACAAAGACATTCAAGCTTCATTGAAAAGTATGTTTTATAAAGCTCTCCTTATAACATCACACTTTTGTATAGGCTACATTTGTCTATTTATTTCTGGCCTTATTTATTTTAGTTAAATAGTTAACATTTATTATGATTATAGACTAGGTTTATAAAATGATATAAGGAATAATATACCTAATTGAAGTGGATCATCAATTTTATTTTTATTCAAAATATTAAAGTAAAAACTCCCAAAAAAGAAAAAATACAAAAACAAAACACAATTAAAGAAGACAACACAAAAAGAATCATAAAATGAAAAATAAAACAGACATATGCATATTGTATATACATAAATTGTCCCCCCTAGTTGAACACTGATAAATATACTTTATATTATATAACTTATTATACAAGTTAATAAATCCTCCCCTTTTGCAAAGCAGACATACAATTTATAAATTTCTAGACACTGTTTACCCAACCCACTTAGCCTGACATCTATCTACTATACAGAAACATAGTTTATAGGTAAAACCAACAGCTAAATCAAACTTCAAAATCCTGCTAATAGTCTTTTTATTGTACAATTTAGTTACATTTTGGAAAGGTGGAAGAAAGTAATTTTGGATTAAGAATATGCATGGCCGATTGTGTCTCTAGATACAGTTGCTTCAAACTTTTTATTTTGGTTATCATGAAAGGATAACGTATTGTTCTTTGCTCGATTTATTATTACGTTTTACTCTCAGAGAAAGGCACTTGTGAGTTTCTTATCTCAGATGTCAGAATCATTCATCAGAGTTGAAATTTATGCATTTCGTTTTTGGAGAATGCTGATCCACTTACTATTCAGCTTCAGGTTTCTGAAGATTTTAATTTTATATAAGTGCAGTGATATTTGGTTGAAACTGTCTTTTTTCAGGCATGAACAAGAAGACAAGCCACAAGGTGTGGTTTCTAGTATTAATTCAGCAAAGAATCGAGGGGGGCGAATGACTGATAGCAATGTCTCATCATTACCTCGAGTGTTGCCTGGATCTTCTAAGAAAACAGTGGGCCATCGTAGGTTACCATCAATAGCACAAGACCAACTACGTTTAAAGACTCCCAATGTTTACAGTGATGAGGTCCTGCGAGGAACAAAATTGTACGATTTTATTTCTGTTCTTTCCTATTATATTGATCATGTTGATTTCAGATGATAGAATTTGGACAGCACTGAGAAATAATTTGGTGATTGTGTGACACAAACACTGCATTTAGAAGAGAACTATATAGTCTAAAGATGTTATCCTTCAAGCTATGAAAATAAGACTCATTGTGATCTTAGAAACAAATTAATCTAAATAATGTAACCAAGCCTGCAAAATTTACTCATTTTTAGTACTGCAGTAAATTTGGCTCATGCAGACCTCTTTTTTTTGTACTTGAAGCACAAAGTAGACATATGAAGAATAGTAAGAGTAATGAAAGAATCCTGTATGAGGAACTACGTATTTTTCATACTATAAGGCGCACCGGAGTATAAGACACACCTTAGTTTTTGGGGAAGAAAATAAGAAAAAAGTTGATTGGGGGTGGATTGGCCTCCTGGAAAACCTCCAATCAGCTGTTTCCAGAGGTGAACTTTAGCAACAAGTTCATTGGTTGTGAGCTCTGCGCCTTGCTTTTTTTTCAGCCTCTCCAACGGAGGTTTCAGAAGCTTTTTTCAGCCTCTCAAACTTCCATTTGAGAGGCTGGGCTACATTTGGTGTATAAGACGCACCCAAATTTTCACCCTCTTTTAGGAGGGAAAAAGGTCTGTCTTACACTCCCAAAAATACGGTAAATAGGTATGAGGAACTAAAGTAATAAGATCCAGATTTTTAAGTAGGAAGATATGCATTGTTAAGATTGTGTAATTTTAAGTGGATGACTTGTGCTTCAAAAGATTCTGCCTTCTCCCGATGTGCTAGGACTATAATATCCAGAATTTCCAGAAGTGCAGTTTTTGAAAGTCACTATATCGGATTGACTTAATATTCAGATAGATTTAATATTTTTATATATGCAACAGAACTGTTATTTATTCACCATACAGGGTTAAGAAGCATTCTAGTAGCAGTTTAGGGAACTGAAATAAGAGTTAATTCCTATGTCCATTCTGCTTTCCTACAGATGCACTGCCTTAGATCGTTTGCCATCTCCATTTACACCTGCTGTCCGGAACAAGTTGCCACCCATTAATTCAGACACCATTGATCAATATCTTTCAGTCCCTGGACTACGCTTAAGCTTTGTAAGACATCTACATTATTTGTGCCATGAATGATTGAATACTTGTTTTCATATCTCTCTATCTCTATAGAATCTAGGGTGTGTACATCAAATTAAAGAAAAACTCAATTTAAATACAGTGTGACCAGGTATTGGATGAAGTTGCCAATAAAACTTTTAATCAAATCTTTGCATAGTCCCAAAATGTATACATCCACCTACACATTCATAGTTTCTTTCAGCTATGAAAGTTCCTTGAGTACTCTTACACAATGCACTTTTCCTCTGCACTGCCTAATAGGATTGATGTGAAGTTAAAATTCATGTCTGTTATATAAATTATTCAGGTCTATAAAATAGATCTATATATAGCAAGTATGTTTTGCTTAAACACATCTCCATTCATGACTGCTGCAAAGATTAAAAAACCAGTGAGTAGACTGGTTCTTTGAAAACTCTTTGGTGAAAGAGATGATGGGAAATCACTTACATGGGCTTGGATGGCTGCTCCTCATGAGGAGACTGCAAGATAGCAATCTCCAGTGAGTCTGAGTGCCAGGAGACAAAGAGAATAATCATTAAACTCACAATTGCAGCAGACTTTTTAAAAGGATACTAAGTATGCTAATTACACTTCTAATCACTTTGGAAACTACTTATTTAAATATTTTAAATTATTAAAAGTCTTTGGAATGACAAGTTTGAAAAGTCACCTGGTGAACCTATCTTAGTTTCTGAACAAAAGTTTCAAGTTTCAAGTTTATTCACATTTGTATACCGCCCTTTTCCCTTGCGGGACTCAGGGCGGTTTCCAGTCATTTTTAAAAAACATACAATACAAAATATAAAAACAGTTTAAAAATATTAATATTCCACGACTGTCCCCACTAAAAACCCATTATTCTAAAAACATACCCTTATTAAATTAAAATCCCTAGCGAGGAGGTTGTGTGAGGCCGGCTGCATAGAATAGATGTGTTTTTAAGGCCCGGCGGAAGAGGCGCAGGTCCGATATTGTTCTGATCTCGGGGGGTAGGTCATTCCAGAGGGTGGGAGCTGCCACAGAAAAGGCTCTTCCCCTGGGGGCCGCCAGCCGACATTGTTTGGCCGACGGCACCCTTAGGAGGCCTAATCTGTGGGAGCGCACTGGTCTCTGGGAGGGATTTGGTAGCAGGAGGCGATCCTGCATGTATCTGGGTCCTATGCCGTGGAGTGCTTTAAAGGTGGTAACAAGCACCTTGAAGCGGATCCGGAAGGCCACAGGCAGCCAATGCAGCTCGCGCAGGAGAGGTGTTATATGGGAGCTTTTTGAGGCTCCGAAAATCCCCCGCGCGGCCGCATTTTGTACTAACTGCAGCCTCCGGATCGACCCCAAGGGCAACCCCACGTAGAGAGCATTACAGTAGTCTAGCTGGGACATAACAAATCCCTTTGACCTTCAAAATCCCTTTGACCTTCAAAAATCTTGCTAAATGGTGAAAATCCCAGCCATACCAATTGTAGTAGTGGCCAAGTAATTAACACAACCTCTTGTTTTCTCCAAAATCCCTTGAAACACAACAAATTAAGGTCCCAGACATAACCAAGTACTGTATTTGCTCCTTTTCTACAAGAACTTCTCCAAATGAGTCTGTGGCATCTGTGAGTAGAGCCTTTAGGTATCCTAAGGCAATATATTTAAAAACCTCATAACAGATAGCTGATGCATAATGACATTTTGATCAGATTTTCAATAGGAGTTAGAATGGCTGATGAGAAGCAGAGAGATGACTAATCTTTCATTTTTCCACTATAGAAGGGAACGGAGTGGGTGGTGTGCATGGGTGGAAATGAAAGATAAATTAGATGATACATACTGTCTGAGCTTACACAACACTTTCAGCTCGCCTATTAGATTAGCTCATTTTCTGAATTTGCACAAAGTCACCAAAAATCTAATCAGAGTTAAAATTAACAAGCTCAACATATTAAATATAACCACTACATATTTAAGAACCCAATTAGATGGTTTTTTTTTACTGTTTTTACTATTACTATACTATATTTTCATTTTGCAAGGTCTTGGTAGCCTGATCAGCATCAGACTGAAACACAGATAAGAAGTGTAAGCGTTTTTGCCTAGTCAATTCCTTTATAAAAATATGATAGCAGTACATTATTACATTTCCTGTATGGGATGCAGTGTGGGGTGGGTGTGGGCGGAGAGGGACAGTTCTCCACTAAGACCACTGGAGTTCCTGTTTTTTTTTAATGTAACGGAACCTGCATGGGAATCTAATTTTATAAATAAATAATTACCGTATTTTTCAGAGTATAAGACACTCCGGACTATAAGATGCAGCTACATTTTTGGGAGAGTAAAACAAGAAAAGAAAATCTGCCTCTGCCTCCCAGCATCCATCCGGTATTCATCTGGCCCATTTGCCACTGCCTGTTTGCCACCGCCCATTCGCCACCATCGCAGCCTGTTTGCTGCAGCCCATTTGCTGCAGCCAGTTCGCTACAGCCATTCCGCCGTGACTTATTCACCACCACAGCCCGTTAGCAACCGTGGCCCATTCTAGAACAGCTGATCTGTGCCACACCAACTTCCCCCCACCGCAACATTCTCTGTATAAGACGCACTTAAATTTTCACCCACTATTTTTGGGGAGAAGTGCATTTTATATTCCAAAAAATATGTTTTCCATCTTGACATATAGCAAAGTCAGATCAGTCTTATAAGTAAATAAAAACAGAAATTTGGAAAAGCCCCAATTAGGCATTGTCTATTTTACCTCAGAGAACAGAAAGTAAGTAAAGAGATTTTTTTCTGTGTAAAATCCTAACATATTTGCGATTCCCCTGGAAATTTGATAAGCATCTGTTTGAATTTAATGTTATGAATTATTATAATATTCGGAACTTGGGTAAATAGCAAACATTTCAAGAAAGGCCAGAAAATGGACAAGGGTAAGCATTGGCTAGACCAGACCTAGATTTCACAAGAGTCCAGCTAAACCGCCCTGAGTCCCACAAGGGAGAAGGTGCGGTATATAAATATAATAAATTTGAAATTTGAAATTTAAATACAACTGTGAGTGATCTCCAGAGTAGAAGGGGGAGGGAGAACTACAGTAAACTAAAGTTTGACATTTCTGGAGCATTTAAACAAGCAGGTGCAATCAAGCAAAAAAACAAAGCCCCTCACACTTTTTTTGTTAGGCCACCTAAAGTCTTAGAAAATAGTTTGAAAAATATGGACTAAACAGAGTTGATCTTTGATCATGAATCTTGGGAGTTCTTTAAAAATAAAGCCATTTTCCACTTTCATCAAAAAAAATTGAGCAATAAAAATTAATCAGAAATATGTCCTGAATCTGTTTAATTAACTTTCTGCACTTCTACCTTCCCTGTCGTTGAGACAATTACCTATAGTAATTTCATTTTTTACAGTTAGTTTGCTGAGTAAAATCTTAGTTTAGCTACATAGAAGAAGATTGTTAACTTTCAGTGATAAATCTCCCAGAGTTGAAGTCTGAAGGGAGATTAGACAGGAAGCTCCCAACGAAAGATCAAAATGAGGGTGGTAGGTTCCCAGGACCTCGGGTGACACTGAAGTCTGACAGCCAAGCTGTATATATCTAAGTTAAATGTGAACAAAGTGAACAGCAGATAGAAAGCGCAGTTGTTCTGGCAATAAGGGGAAAGTCATAATTTCAGATCATTGAACGGAGGGAGGAAAAGCTCTCTTCAAGCCAAAAAGACAGATTTATGAACATGAACTAAAGAACATAGTCTGAGATTTCTATCGGCTTCAGCATTGTCATGGCTGGATCCATTAATATTATGGTTTTCCTTAATTTCTCTTCTCTGTCAGTTCTTGGATTCATGTTCTTGGATTGCCCAATTTTCGCATAAATATGCTATAAAAATAAAGAGACAGATAAAGAGAGACTTATGAAAAATCCATTACGACTTAAAAACTATTCGTGACCTGTGTGAGCAGCATTTTTAAAAGGTTGTAAATTTGTAAGGTCAGGAGCAAGAAAGGACAACAGTGATACTAGGGACAAAACCACTATGTAAAGAAATGTATAGATCCCTTTCCATCAGGGAATATACCAACCCTGGAAAAAAAATATTGCTATTGCTTTAAGGACTGCATTAATTTTAATAAGTTGCCTTCTTAAGGCAGCCAGAACTTTTTTTTGAGATCTGCACAGATACCTGAAAAAAATTGAGTTGCTTTAATCTAGAACAGGAGGAGCAAAGTCATTGTTTTGTTTCGATTTTTGCTTTGAAGAAAACAAATTTCTATATTAAATTTCTATATAAGATAAAATACAAAAACCAAACAAGCAGGAATGTTTGAGAAAAAAAGAAGACGGGACTGGAGGTTGCAAAGGAATAAAGAAAAATGAAAAGAAAGAATAACTTCCAACTTCCTTTGATAAAGTTACAAATATAAAATACATTAACTTTTTTATCTAAAATTCAATAATATCCAGTGTTGCTATGATCATAAACATTTCTAATCCCAAAATGAATGTAGCATTTCTTTGAGTTGCTAGCAAAAAGTCCCAAAGTGGTTTGCACATAGAAACAAAGTTAGACAAGTATTTTTTTTTTATCAAGGTAATTAATTTCTCTATTTTAGCCAGTTCCATTAACTTTGCCATCCATTCTTCTATTGTAAGAACCTGTAAGTCTTTCCATCTATATGCATACAAAGGTTTCACTGCAATTATCATACATAAAAACAAAGTTCCATATTTTTGCACCCTTGCATTATCCATCAAACTTAAAAAAAACCTTTTGGTTTCAATTGTACATTTGCTTTAAGAATTCTCTTACATATTTGATCCCAATAACTCTTAGCCTTCTTACCAAATACGATAAAAGGTGTCCTCAGAGTGATTACATTTCCAACATATATTTGACACACAATTATACATCTTTGACAATTTATCAGGTGTTAAATACCAATGATAAATCATCTTGTAAAATTCTCTTTCAAATTATAGCTCAAAGTGAATTTCTATTCCTTAATCCACATGTTCTCCCACTGATCTAGCATTATATTATGTCAATTTTTGCCCACTTAATCTTACAGTCTTTAACATTTTCACCTTGCATGTTCATTTTCAATAAAAGTCTATACATCTTTGCAATGACATGCTCATCATTAGTACACAAATCCAGTTCAAATGTAATTTTTCATTTGTAAAACCAAAATCTTATTCAACTGAAATATTTCTATAACTGAACATAACCAGGTTGCACAGTCCTGCTTCACAGTAAACTTTTTAAAGGAAGCAAATATTGAGAACTTATCTTTTTATGCCCTAGGGTACTGAAAATTAATTCAAGCCCTTCAAGTTATATACAGCTATTCTCTCAAAAAACAAAATTGGGAAAATGAATAATATTATTCCAATAATTAATATTATTCTGTAGTAAGTGATATGTTTGGACATTGTCTGGATTTGGAAGCTGAGCATGATTGGGCTTGGTAAATACTTGTATAGAAGATACCAGATTAGACTGGGAAGTCGAAAAATCATTCAGAATCTATTACATATTATTGCATCTATTGCATATCTAAGGGGTTGTCACAAAGAACAGGGAGTCAACCTATTCTCTAAAGCACCTGAAGGCAGGACAAGGAGCAATGAATGGAAACTAATCAAGGAGACAAGCAACCTAGAACTAAGGACGTCCCAAAGGCAACTGGATTTTCTGGTTTTTCTTTGAAGACATTTCACTTTTTCCAGAGCTGAAGAAGTTTCTTGGAAGCGAAATGTCTTCAGAGAAAAAACAAAAAGTCCAGCTGCCACTTGAAAAAGCACCTTTCGAACAACCTTGACCTGCATGACTGAGAGTCTCCACAGAAATCTAAAGGAGAAATTTCCTGACAGAACAATTAATCAGTGGAACATCTTGCCTCCAGAAGTTGTGGTGCTCCCACACTGGAAGTTTTAAAGAAGAGATTGGACAACAATTTGTCTGAAATGGCATAGGGCGGCTGTGATGGCGAACCTATGGCACGGGTGCCACAGGTGTCATGTGGAGCCATATCTGTGGGCACACGAGCGTTGTCCTAGGTCAGCTCCAGCGCACATGCGTGCACTGGCTAGCTGATTTTCGGGCCTTCCAGGTCCACCAGAAGTTGGGAAACAGGCTGTTTTTGGCCTCTGGGAGGGGGTGGGGAAGGGCGTTTTCACTCTCCCCAGACTCCCAGAAAGCCTCTGGATCCTGGG
>JANHFK010005559.1:3773-15776 GCA_036250565.1 Sibynophis collaris | reverse complement strand
AAGAGCCAGCACTGTCCAAAGATGTCTCGTGGTCATGTGGCCAACATGACTAAATGCCAAAGGCACACGGAATGCTGTTACCTTCCCACCAAAGGTGCTCCCTATTTTTTCTACTTGCATTTTTTATGGGCTTTCGAATTGCTAGGTTGGCAGAAGCTGGGACAAGTAATGGGAGCTCACCCCATACGCGGCACTAGAGATTTGAACCGCTGAACTGCCAACCTTTCAATCGACAAGCTCAGCATCTTAGCCACTGAGCCACCACGTCCCTTAATGATAAAATAGGAAACCACAAAAGCAAAATACCTGTGCCGATACAGAAAGCTGTAAAATGACATTAAACAATATGTATTGTTTGTTAGGTTCTGTTTTGTTGTGTTTTTATGTATTCGTGATTGTCTATTTATGTTGTTTTTAAAGACAAAATGGTTCAATAAAAACTATTTTTTTAAAAAAAAAGAAGAAGAAAAACCTCCTGTTCTAGAATGCTAAAATTCTACATAGCAATGGTCTCAGATTGTTAGTGTTCTTATTATGGTTGGTAGTTCAGTCAACCAAGTGTTCAAACCAGATTTGATACTTTTATCCATCTATCTTTCTCAAGGTCTGGCAGATGTTTGATGATATTAAAGGTATCATTGCAGGATGAAAGCTGTTCCAAGTACAGCTGCCTTTTGCAATTGACTGATAATGATTTCATCAATGCCGGTGTTTTGAGATTGCACCCAAGGTACCAAAGCACTATTGGTACTATCTTTGCTTTCTTTTGCCACAGTTATTCTCATCTTCCGTTCTGCTGTCTCCAAGCACTGCAATGTCCACTATCCAGACTTTTTTTTGTCTTTCTAATTGACAATGGTTAAGTCTGGAGTATCATATGACAGGTGTTTGTCTGTTTGAATTCTAAAGTCCCAGAGCAGTTTAGCTCCTTCATTTCCCATTACTTTGCCTATTTTCTGCTCTTGTTTTCAGGCAAATGGTATTTCTTTCGGAAAATTCCAATGCACCATTGTTACTATTTGGTCATGCCATTATTTGGAATCAGTCTGTGATATAAACATTATTTGTAATCATTCTTGCAGAAGCTAACTAGGCGGTTTACTGTTTCTTCAGCTTCTTTGCAGAAGTGGCATTTGCTGTCTATTCTCAATTCTGGCTTTAAATGCATTTGTTCTTAAGGCCTGGTCTTGTGCAACCAGAATTAGTCCCTCTGTCATTTTCCTCTGATTTTCTGCTCTTAGCCATTGTCAGGTTTTGCCTGCTTTTTTTTAACTGGCTATTTTACTGGTTATTTTCCAGTGGTGAAACCCAATTTTTTTTACTACTGGTTCTGTGCGCATGGTGTGGCTTAGTGGCGTGGCTTGGTGGGCATGGCAGGAGAAGGATACTGTCAAATCACCATTCCCTCCCCACTGTGGGGCCAGTCAGGGGTGGTATTTGTCGGTTCTCCAAACTACTGAAAATTTCCGCTACCAGTTCTCCAGAACCTATCAGAACCTGCTGGATTTCATCCCTGTTATTTTTCCTTGCCATGTCTCTTTTCTATTCTTTATTTGGTCTTTCTGATATACTAATTTGATCTCTTTGGTATTCAGTAAGCTTTCATGATATACTAGATCCAATGCATTTTCTTCACTGTCCTTTGGCTATTCTTTCAATGCCCTTTCTTCTTCTTCAGCTATCTGGTGTTCTTACAACATTCCATTTCACCTATACTTCTTGGTAAGTAGAGTGGGTCAACATCACTGCATGGATTAAGGACATGATTCATTGTCACTATTTTTCTGGTTTTCCTAGCCAGTGTTTTTAATTCTAATTCAGTTCAGACTACTATTCCAGCTGTGTATCTAATGACTGACAATCCCACATGTTAATTTCCTTGATGGTATTTTTCACCACTGAGTTTGACCTTTAAGATTATTATTATTATTATTTGTTGCACAGTCAACCAGATGTTGAGACTGGATTTAGCATTTTTAATCATCCATCAAGTCCTTCTCCAGGATCTGAATTGATAAGGATATCAATGGTGGGCATGGCAGGATTACTGATAATGTAATAATGATATTTATAATGATTATTATTGATAATGATAATAATGATGATGATTTACAAATATAATATTTCATGGACTAAACTTCATTTGAATTGTATACTTTATTCGGAAATTATCTATTGTGTCTAACAATCTACTTGCAACAGTAGATTTGTTGCATCTTAAAAATCTAAGATGCAACAAAATGTCTGATTTTTTGCTATAATAGACTAACCTGGTTCTTCCTCTTAATTGCAATGTAATTTGCAATTAATTTTGATTCCTACCACATAATAGTATCTAGCTGATCTCAAAAAGCTAAGCAGGGTTGTACTTGATTAGTAATTGGATAGGAGTCCATCTGGAAATGTAAGGCTATAGTCTAGACAAGGAAGTTGAAAAAACCCACTGGAAGAAGGCAAATGCAAACTACTTCTATGTTCTTTGAAAAGAAATGAATTCTCATGTGGTAGCTAGGTGTCAAGCTTTACATTTAAAAAAGAAGGTTTTTTAATTTTCCCAAATGTAAAATACAAATACATAATAAAGAAAACCAACAAAACAAGAATTGCAAACAAGACATAGAAAAAGGGAAAGGGGAAAAAAAGGAAAAACATATTTACTTTTAAAGAGGTGACTTTCTCTAAGTAAGAGAGGGAAAAAACTAGGTTACAAGAGAGCATTATTTTTTAAAAATGGACCGCATCAAAATTCTTGCATAGAGTTCTTCATTTCATTAAGTAAAATACAATTAGTAGATTCACCTTACAATCATAACATTCCAGAAGGATTAAAACTACACAGAAAAAAAGGGGGGTGGATTTAGTCTGGAAGAAATCATCTCCTTGAACTGGTGCTGTTCAGTGTCCTATCAGCAACACTAAGGAGATTAATACAAAGCTGGAAATTACTATTTTTACTTTCTTTTCTTGGAAAGCTATCAAACATTTTTGTATATTTAGCATCAAAGCATTGTTCAAAAGAATGGGCAATCTTCTTGGCTCATGTACTGAAACTGCATTACTATCAGAGGATGTTGAGAGGAGTAAAGAGGATGTTCTGAAAACACACACATCTTTATTCTGATCTGATTCAATAGATACAAATAATGTGTATTCTTTTCTCTCAAGTACATAGGAAACTGAGTGGGAGACATGTTTTATACAAATGGCCCTTCCACAATGTGAGCTCTTCTGGAATCAATCCTACTTTTGACTCTCACATGGACTTGATTTTTTTTTTAAAAAAAACTAATCCAATTGACTTGAACATTTCAAACTTAAACATTTCAAACACAACAACTGACATTGTTGTGTCAATGTGGTTCTTCAATATTTGGGTTGTTCTTGGGTTGTTATTCTACTTCTGCTTCTGGAAGGGGTGTCTTTATCTCTCTGGGGATGTCTGGAACACATTAGCAATAGCACTTAAACTTATATGCCACTTCATGGTACTTTACAGCCCTCCATAAGTGGTTTACAGAGTCAGCACATTACCACCAACAATTTGGGCTCTCATTTTACCCACCTCAGAAGGATGGAAGACAGAGTCAACCTTGAGCCTGGTGAGATATGAATTGCCAAACTGCAGTCAGCAGAAGTAGCCTGTAGTAATGCACTCTAACCACTGCACCATTGCAGCTCTTACTTGATTTGACATTAACTGGGAGCAATTAATAAGCCTTTAGATGCAGATGACAGACTCAATAATTCCTCTGTAGAACTGAATCACCAGCTCTTTGGGCAGTTCGAGCTTTCTGAGTTGGTGCAGAAAGAACATTCTTTGTTGTGCTTTTTTGATGACTTTTTTGATGTTAGGTGTCCGTTTTAAGCCTTGAGATATTATAGAACCTAGAAACTTGAAGGACTCTACTATTGATACTCTGTTGTCTAGTATTGTAAGAAGTGATGATATAGGAGGCTTTCTTCTAAAATTCACCACCATTTCTCTGGTTTTGAGTGTATTTAGTTCAAGATTCAAGATTTCACCACAAGGCTAGTTGTTCAACCTCCTGCTTGTATGCAGATTCATCATTGTCTTGAATGAGACCAATCACTGTTGTATCATCTGCAAACTTCAGTATTTTAACAGAGGTTCGAACAAATCTCAAAAATAGAAAACCAACACACACACTTATTTTTATACCAATAAAATATTCTTTTCGAATAGGGTTATGCCTGCACTTGGTGTGACCTTGAGTTATGCCTCCAAAATTTTCTGCCAATTTGTAATTATTAATGTATCTTGATACAGGTAGTCCTTGACTTACAACCATTCATTTAGTCACCATTCAAAGTTACAAAAGTACTGAAAAAAATGACTTATGACTGTTTTTCACACATATGACCGTTGCAGCATCCCCATAGTCATGTAATCAAAATCCAGATGCTATGCCAGTGGCATGTATTTATGACAGTTGCACTATCCCGGGGTCATGTGATCACCTTTTGTGACCTTCTGACAAGCAAAGTCAATGGGGAAACCAGATTCGCTTCACAAAGATGTTACTAACTCAATAACTGTAGTGATTTGCTTAACAACTGTGGCAAGAAAGCTCATAAAATGCAGGAAAACTCCCTGTCTTGCTTAGCGATGGAAATATTGGACTCGATTGTGGTTGTAACAGGGACTATCTGCAAATTGCAAATGCCCAATTGCTATTTTTTTTCACATAAGAGAAAATAATAATAGCAATAATAAAAAAGGAGTCTGAAAGAAAGTTAGATTAGGTAAAACCCTTCTGATTGATTTAAAAGATGGCAATTTAATAAGAAGATATATAATTCGCTAAAACAAAACAACCATTGGTTAGCAAACATCATGTAAGATCAAGAACTGTTCTAAGATTAAACTCTGCAATAATTCGTTTTAGAAATTATTTGTACTCATCTAAGAAATGCTTTTTGCTTTTCTATATCATGCATATTTTTATGCATATGCAGATATAAGCAACAAGATGCTTATTTACTACATTAGCAATGCAATTATATACATCTCTATCTTACCATATGGGAATTAGTGGTTCCAATTAGAAGTAGATGTGTATATTGGTATGCAAACAAATGTACTGTGTGCCAGTCCTGGAAAAAGAAGATTTTTTAACCTAGGGATAATATTATGGAACACATCTCTGATATCAATCAGCAAATTGGGGAAGTCATAAAGGATATGGCACAGTTCTGATCTGTAATTCCAGAAAGCTGGATATATAATGTTGCGGATAATTATAAATAAGCAACTCGTCACATATATTGCTTCCACATATTTAATGTGAAATTTCATTTCTGCCTGGTAGAGAGATGACTATTTTATTATAGGCATTCTTGAGGGAGAATTATCTCATTCAGGGTTTAATTGTCCTTATTAATCCATTGTCACTCAAATTAGGACAACTATTCAAGCCATGTTACTACAAAGGATGCAATCTACATACAGATACATGCAAAACTCTCATTGCTTTGAATGGAACTTGGAGGCACTAATTAATTTTGGAGGTGAATAATTATTGAAAAGTAAAAGATAAAGAACAGGAAAGAACTCACTGAGTAAAATGTTAAACATATCAGAGTTTTTAAATAACTACCTGGCTGTTGAATTTAGGATTGGCTTAAAAGATTTAGACACATCTACAAAATTCAACTCAGGCTTCTGTCAAAATGGCATACAGTTACAAAATCAATTTCTTTCTTTCATTTCAGCAGACTTATGTATATTCAAATTTAAAGAAATAAGTCTCAGCAATTTTTTTTTTTAGAAAAAAAAAGTAAAAAGAGAAATCTTGAAATGTTGCTTCTGGACAGCCCAAGTACTGTAGTCTGCAGAGAAAGCTAAACCATTGTAAATTAAACTCCATTTACTAACATGCAGTGCTAATTTGATTACCCAAGATAAAGCTCTCATTGCAACCCTTTGGCACTTACTGTAGTGTGAAACTACATAGATAATTTGCTAAGAAAAAAAAGTGCAAGCTTGCTTTGGCACCTTCCATTGGTTTTGTGCTTTTGCATTTGAGCGAGACTTGCAGCATAAATTGGACACAATTAGCAGCACATTTTTAAAAATACAGCTCAGTTCTGGTGCTAATTTGTCTTTGCAATAACACCAATTTCCCTTTTATTTACACTCAGCAAGCGTACAGAGGCTAACAGTGAAGAAAGCTTTCGACAATCCTCACTTGTACAGCGTAAAGCAAAGAACTCATTGTGTGCTATGTGAAATGAATCGAGTATCTCAGTCTTCTTTCCAATGAACATGTGTCCAAATCAGAGAATCTACCACCACAGTTGGCACTAATTGGCAGGCTCATCAGAGTGGCCAAGGAATGAATGGACCATGGATACCAAGCTAACATTTTGCCCTACAGGTGGTCCTTTCATATCAAGATTGAGGTAGGCAAGGGGATTCTGTTGGGGTGGTACCTGTTAGTACAAAACATTAGTAAACAATGAACATACACAATTAAAACTCATATATAAGAGAAGTAAAATTGTGAAGGATGAAAAGAGTCCCAGAGAGACCATTAATTACAGACCATCTGTAATTAATATGTGCAGATCAAATGCTATATCCCAATGATAGAAATGGAAACATAGCAAAGATATTTGTTGTAGTTGCAAAATCTGTAAATTCATTTGTAGATGTACACACACACACATTTATAAATGTATTTGTACACACACACACACACACACTAAGCATGCCACAATTGCTAAATTTGAAACAAAGATGACAATTGGTATAAAATTTGCTCAAATTAAAACAGTTTAAATAATTCCGTAAAGAAAATGAAGTCACTAACTAGCAGTTACCTAGTTTGGGTAATGCAAGAAAACAAGCAAACTCAGAGAGCACCAAGAACCCCTGTAGTCACTAAGTAGTCACTGCTCATCAACATCTGAGAGTTTGAGAAACCAGAAAGACATCAAAAGTTTTAGAGTCCCCAAATGTCACTTTGGTCTAGATACAGTTGTACTTCAAGCAGACCCACTAAAATAAGTGAAATATAATCAAGTTATTGTTATTTTTCTTCATGTGAAGTTTTCCAGCACTGTATCCCCTAAGGACACGGGGGTCAAACTTGTGGCATCATGTTGTCATCACATGACATTTTGTGACGTTTTTTCTCTTCACTGAGCTCGGGTGGGCGTGGCCTGTGCATGATGCATCCAGCCCATAGGTCGCCAGTTTGACACTCCTGCCCTAGAACAAGATATTGGAATATATAATTCTATCACTAGAATTACAGTTTTCTGGATTTCTACAATTACAGTCTACAAGGTATTGAAGTATACAAAACTATCACTAGAATATTCACTATTGCTCAGGAAGATTAGAACAATTAGATCTTATAACTGGACAAAATTTGAAAGGTCACACGTTTTCCATTCCTGAACTAAAAAGCCAGGAAAGCCATTCAGAAAAACATAATTAATTTATATGATCAGGAGAATTTAAGTCAATTAAGTCTGCTTCCTCTCTCTTATACAATCTGCTGCACTTTCACCTACTGAGGACAAACTATTGTAGCATGGAAGCTTTGTATTCTGTATATGCCCCCTGTATCGTATTCTATGTAGAATAAATTCACAATAAAAGTTCATGTTCAACAGTGGAAATGTCTAGATAGGAGAATAGGTGACATTGTGTTCATTCTTGACCTTTCTAGGCACTCACAAACAAGAATCACCAATGAGACTTTTGCCAGCTATACTATTTGCAACTAAAGGATTTCATTCAGTTATATGTTTCCCCTCTCTACCAAAAGATTTGTGAATGACAATAATATCTAATCTTTTTCAGTTTGTCATGAAAAGGAGGCTGGGTTGCAGTCCAAGGTTTATTAGTTTTTCATGTACACATGAATGAACATTTTCTCCGTACTACACTATAAAATGATGATGTTCATAATCACCTATGATCTGTGGTTGGTAGTGGTTGGTACTGGTTGTATCCAAATTTAGAAATGAATCTTGAGCTGAATACTAATGCTGAGTTTTCAAAAGGATCCAAAACGTCACAATCATGTCCATGTTCTAGAAAATCTTTTTCAGTGTTGGATATCACAAAGAAAGTTATAAGATTCCTTTGAAGGGTCTAGAAAAATACTAGTAAATCAGTGAACCAGTAAACTATGTGAAAAATGCACATAGTAAATATAGAAACAACAAATACAATTTGCAGACTTTGACACAATCTGAATAGCGTGTAGGGGACACAAATAGTCTTGCAATATCATTGCCAGAGAAAGCAAACTGACTACTATGCTTCACAAGCAAAGGCAAACCATCACTAATCCGGGAAGTTCTAATCACTTCCTGAGAAGGAAGAAGAATTAATGAGAGAAATCCAATGAATAGTAACAGGATGGCCTAGAACAAAGAGCATTTAGACTGAATAGGAACTATAAGCAAAGTTTCCTGGACTGTAGCACCATCTCGCAAGGAAAGATGTGGAAGCTTCATTTGATTATGCCAATTAGAGAATTGTAAGTATATACCGGTATATAAAAATCAGGATTCTTTTGAAAATCAACTGGGAAATCAAATTCTTGCTCCAATTTTTCCTATCTATAAATAAAGATAAACCAACTAACACTGCAATTTAAAATAAACCATTTGATTCAAGAATAAATATTGTGATGTTTACAATTTACAGATCTACATAAATAATCAAGAATTTAACTTTGTATTAGTTAAATAGAGATAGGTGAACTTCTTATTACTTAGTCAAATTATGGGATGAAAAACAGCTCTTTGATGGATTTTCTTGATCTGGAAATTGATGAGGGAAACTGAAGGAAGTCCCTTTGAGGTTTTCTTTTAAGACCAAGGATTCTGAAGAATATAAATTTATAACAACACGAGCGTCTTCACTATAGTAAAACAATTTAAAATCATCAGAGGAAGAAATCCAAAGAAACCCAAAAGAACACTGATAAGGAACTAGAAAAATAGACAAAAATCTTCAAGACATTAGGAAAAAAACTTCATTTCATAGCACCTACATAATGTATTAATCCACACACACAAAAATAGCTAGTCACAATTTCATGGCATCCATACAGAAATTAGGTTTTGTGAATCAGTTCAAATTAAGAGATTGGAGACAGGAATAAGTGAATTTCAGTTTAAGCTTTTGATTCAAGATTTGAATTCAGTTTGGATATGAACTGTTCTGTAATTCAGTTTGTCCATAGGCTGTAATAGGGAAATAGCAAAACATTTGCAATTGCTTTGTTTTTTTGGCAGAAAAGGACGAAGATACAAAATGAATACACTCAATTCAAGTTTGAGAATATCCACATTTGAATGTAAAATGCAACATTAGAAAAACCTCACTGATGTTTAATGGGGTTGCTGCTTGCTCTGTGTTGCAATATCCAAACAAAATTCATAAGCTTTTGATTAAACGTTATGTTTTCCCCATACATTGTGTACAAATCAGGGGTGAAATGCTGCCAGCTCTGTCCAGTTCAAAGAACCAGTAGTGCCAGCAGCAGGAGGCTCCCCCCCCCAAACCAGGACATTGTCACATCCCAGTATTGACCATCTGCGCATACGCGGTATGTGTACATCAGCGAACCGGTAGGAAAGGTAAATACATTTCACCCCTGGTGCAAATCATTATTGACTATATACCTATAGCTGAAATATTAAAAATTCCTTTGGCTATTTTGAAAGTGTATCCACCACAAATAAAAAAAAGTTGTCCCATAAATAGTCCTGCTAGATCTGCATGATTCTTTGCTGTAGAAGAAATGGTGCTGTGTTTTAAGCTGTGATTTGTTGTTCTATTTTCAACTACCAAATGATGAGCCAATGCCTTCATCTTTACTACTTGCAGAACATAAAAGTTCTCCATCATATCACCTATCAGTCTGGACAGAATAATGACTCTTGCACTCATGTAATGTAACTATTGATCAGTTTAAATTATTTATGCTTACAAAACTTCATAAACAGATTTTCCAGCCAGGTTGCTATACAGACTTCAAAATGTTGGGTGTCTCCTCATTTTTCTTTCAATGATCTCACTTTCAATCTCTGTGACAGAAAACATGTTGAACGTAACTCCATTTTGATGTGAAGATGTCAGATTAATTACCCTATAGAAGTAACCAAGACCATCTATTTATGCTTGCATATTTATGTATCTTGAACTTTATTTTGATTCTGTTTCCTTTTGAGACACAGGATTGACAGTGTTGGCTGATGATTGGTGATGAGGACAAGTTCCCTTTTGTACAAGTACTGGTTGAAATATTTAATTCCCCAAACCAAACTCAATGCTTCCCTGTCTATTTATGTATAATTTTCCTCTGCAGCTGGGAGTGAGAATGATGCAAATGTTATCAGGCTTTCACTGTTGCCTTTCATGACTTGAGACACAATCACACCAATGCTATATTGTGAGGCATCAAAAACCAATTTCATTAGTAAATATAGATTAAAATGTGTGTGTTGTGTCTGATTTTTCTTTGCTGCTTTGAACATTTATACTGTTTTATCTATTTCCATACCTTCTCCACATGCAGTAAAGTATTTGAGGACTGAGGACTGATAAGTAAATTTGATAGGAATTATTATAACAATTAACAAATCTTAAAAAGGATAATCCATGACATGTTCTGTTGCCTGGGGCACTGCTTTAATTTCCTTTACATACATTTACAGTCCTTCAATATCCATAGTGTGGCCAAAAAATAACAATGGTAATTTTAAAGAATATATATATATATATTGCATTGTGATTGAAGACCATGATGTTGATGATAATGTGGTCATCATCAATGTCATTTTTAGCAATTACACCAATATTCTTTTTCTCAGATGATCTGTCCTCATTTGGCCCTTCAGGTTTTCCACTGGTGCACCATCACCATTAATAATTGAATTCATTTATTCACTTATTCTACCCATCCTTCCACTTTTCCCAATGTTGTTGACTTTTTAACAGTGCTATATCTTTGCATAATGTGCCCAAAATAATTTGATAATTTGAAATTAGTTATTTGTACCTTAACTAAAGCTAGCTTGAATGTCATGCATCACCCTTTCCATACTGGACTCTAATATGCGTTGAACAGTCTTGATTTTTCCCCCCCATTAAAAACAATTCTCATCCAAGAAGCTTTTTCAGTTCTGTTGATTACTGTGTTGTCCTCTGGATTTTCTGGAATACTTCAGTAGTATCTTTACTGAATCCTTATTTTTGTAGATATCCCATTTCATTTTTGCAACCTTCCAACTTGAAAATGAGTGGGGTATGGATCTGAATTGTAATACTAAGAGTTCTTTAAATGGGAAATATCTTCTAGGTTATCTTGAATGTTGACATCTTCACGGTCAGAATTTCTGTATAACCCTTCCATCTTTGTTTGAATTTTGAATCAATTAGTCACACCTCATTGACATCCATCAGCATATCAATTTGAGATTGGAAACTCTTCTGAGTTCAGAGATCTTTTGCAAAACTATCTTGTTTTTCTGTATATATTTCTATCTTTTCAAGGCAAAAAGGAAACAGTATGCTCCTTCCCATATTTGGGTAGACCAGGCTGCTTCGATAGAAAATCCATTTAATCTCCCCTGGTACAAACTGACAAAGCAAGGAGAACCTGTGGCTTAGAGGTTAATACATCTGCTTAACATGCAAGCAAGCCCAGGTTTGAATCCCAGAAGGGTATGGCTAGCTGATGAGAGTTAAATAGCTTGAAATATATATAGATATAGATATTTCTAACAGCTTCTGAATACTTTTTCCAAACTCATCTGCTTGCCTCCTTATAGTTGCCCAATACAGGTGCCTGGTTCATGTCTTGGGTGACTTTCTAGGAGTATATACATTTGGTGCATATTCCTAGCATTCACTGGTCATTCTTTCCAAGCAGATAGGCATATACTCATAGCCACATTGAAGTTAGCCTAGCAGGACTTGAGAAAAGATGTCTATCTCCAAATCACCTAGTT
>JANHFK010005558.1:37633-48932 GCA_036250565.1 Sibynophis collaris | reverse complement strand
AGAAAGAAAGAAAGAAAGAAAGAAAGAAAGAAAGAAAGAAAGAAAGAAAGAAAGAAAGAAAGAAAGAAAGAAATCTCAAAGTAAAATAATGAATAGATAATTCTTATAAAAGAGACCTTAAAGATGGTCTCTTCACTACTTACTTATCTGGCATAATGAGCTTCACTTCTTTCCTAACTAGTTTTGAAGCCTTTAAAACAGTCAGTTATTTAAATAGATGACTCATTAGTGCTAGTATCTAGCATATATTGCATATCAAAAGCTTCAATTGCTCTGCCAAATAAATTTGTCTTTTACAAAATGGTAACATTAAATGCGGGATAAATGTTCTTGACAACCAATCTAATGAAGGGATTGACTGACCAAGTGCCCATGGCTTATTCAATTACCCATTAGATTTCCCGTGAGCTACTTGTTTCTAAATGTGCAATGCACAAATTCTTAATTAAGAATGTAAGCATATACCCAGCATCAAACACGTGGATTTCCAGTTACGTATTAGGACTTCTTGGTCTCCTTCCCTCTGTACTCTTCCTTCAAACTAGTTAGAGAGAAAGGGGAAAAAAATGTTTTTCTGGGTTGCTGTCATTACATTGGGCTCAGGAGAGCACTCAATACAAACCCTTAAAAGTACCTTATTGAATCAGGATTTCTTCAACCTGCTCCTACATTATTTGCCATTTCTCGTGAATCAGAATTCATAAAATAATCACATCAACAATTTTGCTGAATAGTAAAGTATTTCATGCCTGAATGAAAGCTCCGGGTTGATTTGTTGGATGGTCTATTCATTTTGTTTCCTTCATGGTATTTTTAAGAGTCTTCTCTAACCCTAAAAGTTCAAAAGCATCAATACTTTTTTTTGCTCCTTCAAAGTTCAACAGTCACTTCCCAGGAGTGTCACAGGGAATACCATGGCTTGCACTCTTCTGATTTTTATAGGAATAAACACATCATGGCATCTAACAATCTTTTCAAAGACCTTCACAGCTGTTCTACCAAGTGCTGGTCTGTGGTTTATTTCTTGTGCTTGTTTCTCTACTATTGGTGGTTGCTCCTACAATAGTTTCAATAGCTTAATTATCAAGTCTAAGGCTATTGCCATTAGAATTTTTATTTTTAAAAAACCTAAGCAAAATTAAAATAAGATAAGAATTTTGGCAAGTGAGATATACACCTTGTTGCCACTTTCTGCCGTGTACTATTATATTGTTGCATTGTGGATAGGCTCCAGAGGACCATATGAGTTGGAATGTTAATGAAAGAATAGATTTGTTTTTCTCACTCAGAGCCAATATGCTTCTCTTTCATGCTTTGCCGACCATATGGTAAACTGCTTTTGAAACTAATATATATGAAAAACATTGTGACTGCAGCATGGAAGCTACAGACTATAGTTTCTATGCTACAGTTACACTCAACGTTCATTAAATGTATGGCAGCCTTTCAATAAATGAAAAGTTATCTTTGGCGCTTAACCAAAAGAATCAAATCATATCATCACTAAGTGCTACTTATAATTGGCTAAATGCAGAACCCGATGCTTAGAATCTCATCTTGGCTAAACTAGCTGGGATGAGCAAAGCTAGAGTCCAACACATTGGCACAGAAACAATCTGGGAAAGGCTGAAGATTACTACAAAGCTATTTAAATCTAATACAAGTAGAAAGCTAGCTGGGCTTCATGCAAAAAAAAAAAAAAAAAAAGCCAATCAAACATTTAAAGCTGAGGCGTAATATGCTTTATATTTTAGGCCAATTAATTTCAGACATTTGGGAATAATTAAAATAAGCCAGAAATCCAAATTCAAACTCTGATTCTTAGAACCTAACTAATCATAAACATGATGCTTTCATTTCCTTTTCTTGTTGCCCTGTTGCATAAAATTTCCATTAAATATTTTACTTACATGCCCTTAATATACCATGCTAATCTATTTTGCAAATCTTATTTTTCTCCACTATAAATCTGTTGTGCATTTGAGATTTTATACTCAGCCACATGGAAATAGAAGACACTACTTGTTAATGCAGCATGCCTCTCCATCACTATGATATTAAGGACAATTTACCTGAGTCTACATCAATTAAGTCAACCAACAATTGTAAATGTAAATCACTTATGTCTTCATTAGCATGTAGAAACCAAGTGTTTCCTTCTACATGGGATTTTAAATGCCACTCATTGTGCATTCATGTGTGTCTCTGAGTTGTGCATGTGATATCAGATCTCTCCCCTCTTTTTTAGAACCTGTAGAGATTTTCTCTTGCATTCTTTAGTTGATATGACAGTTTGTAAATTGTTATATCATTAGTCAGAAAAAATAAGAAGGTTTAATAGTAGCCCTTTGCCTCCACCCTCAATCTTGTAAATTAAAGACAAAGCTTTAATAGTTAATGGATAGATCCAGTCAGAGATCAAATAAAAATAATGGAACTCCGTAAGCTTGTCAACTAGGCAATGAATTGGAAATAATTGTATTATATAAAGGTACTGAGAAGTCAGAGTTGAATTCAGAGATGGGTAGTTTTCTACCTGATACCAAAGATAATCAGGTATCTATCTCTGGCATAAGATAGAAAAACCATTCAAGTATGGATCATTTTGTAGAGTAGGAATGAATAAATCTCTTAATATATTAAGAGGAGGTCTTGAATTCTTTGTCACTGATAGTGAATCTTCTCTACATTAATGTACTCCACAGTGACCTTTACTTGAAGGGATGTAAGTCCAGTGATGTCACATTATAGAGAATGTTAAGTATCCACTTTTTAAAAGTTGGCCTTCCCCAGCCATCAACTCCCTGTAATGGTTGCATTGTAATGATGTTCCTTTAAGTTCTTTTTACTCTTTTTTCAGCTACCCTCTTTGTTCAGCTGTTATTCTGAATGTTTTTATGGTCATTACAAACTGCCCTGTAGTTTTCTGTAAAGAGAAACAGGCTAGACATTTGTGAAACAAATGAATGCAGTCAATTGTGCACCGATGTTCCCTTTCTCAATGGAATATAATTTTATTCTCATGTTCGTTTTTCCTTATATATGTATGGTGTTTGTTGTTTTCCCTCTGATCAGAGAATGAGTGGGTGTTTCTAACATTTTTTCCCTCTAATGTAACTTTTTTTTCTTGCTTATTTCTGCAAATGTGCATCTTTAAAATAGTATGCAGAAAAAATATTCTTCAATTATTCTCTCCCCATTCCTAAAAACAAAATAAAACCCTGTTTTGACTGCTTAGGAAACCTGTTAGAAGCCTGTTAGAAGTTCATTTGATGTTGTCTATATCACATTTATGCATATTTACAATCAGAAAGAAATTCTATTCAGTCTGTATTGGTTGCATAATCTATCCTTGTTTTTGTTTGTTTTGTTTTGTTTTAACTATCCAGGGCAAATTATTATGATTATGGATACCTTGCAATGTTGTTGCCTTTTAGTATATATTGTTTTCTTACACCAGATTGAGGCAGTATTTTGCTTTTGTTCCCCTACTAGTAATGCTATCTTGTCTATTCCAAAAGTTTAGCTTTATCTAAGGCAGGGGTGTCAAACTGGTGGCCTACGGGCTGGATGCATCATACACAGGCCACCCTGGCTCCGCAAAGGCAAAAAATGTCATGATACGCCACAATACATCACGTGATCTGATCAAGTTTGACACCCGTACTCTAAGGAAATCATCATGTATCCATGCAGGTCTCCTGCTTCTGGCTGGTTCCTTTTGCTTCTCACTAGCTGCTTCAGAAACCTGTTACTTGTCTTAATAGCATTTACATGGGTTCTATCATTCCAGAATGATATTGGAATCTCTTGTTTCTAATCCATTGTCTTTTTCTTCATATGTTTATTCTGGCCTTGCTTTAAATGATTTCAAACTTCTTATTTTTTTCCAAGACAATTGCTTAGAAACGAGAAATTAGAAATCTACATGCCACTAGAGTACATACAAAGGTGGGGATCACCCTGATAGATATATTATACATTTCTATAATATATGATCTATATTACATTGTCACTTAAAATAAAAAAGCTGTTGAGTCTGTCTTGACTAATGCTGACTGCTTGGAAATGCATGAGTTTTGTTTTTGCTTTTTCGCAAGTTGCTTGCTATTGCCTCCTTCTAAGGATGAAGGAGAGTGACTGGCTCAAGATCACCCAAAAGGCTTTGTGCCGAAGGCAGAACTAGAATTCACAGGCTCCCAGTTTTTAGCCTGGATCCTTTAACCACTACATTGTATAGTGGATACAATGGAGGTGGTGACCCTTTGAGAACTGTATGGAACAAAATTGCATTTCAATGTATACTGATTGTTGTACATTCAACGTGACAATAAAGTTCTATTCTATTCTATTCTGTTCTGTTCTGTCCTGTTCTGTACTCTGCATTATATGAACCATTATATTTGCTGAATGATATTTAAGTCTGAAGCCAAGATGTTTCAAATACCAGGGATGTTTAACATCCACAAGGCAGGATTTAAAATATGAACATAGGCAAACACATTCAGACATCATTTAAATTATGTCAAGGATTATATTTCATAGAGACAAAGTTCTGCAGGAAAACACGAGTATTTCTTTTTATTAAAAGCAACAAATGCATTTCATCCCAAACATTCTGAAAAAAAAAAGCAGGCAATTCAAAGGATGAATTTGCCAAAAGGTTACGCACAAGCTGTAAGATTATTAACTATGGCAATGGGCAATGTGGAAACAATTTATACACGTACTGCAAAGGCAATCCTATTTCTGAAAATGACCATTTGAAAGAGTATCATAAATATCAGTACTTACATTTACAATCTTACCAACAGTTTTGTGTGCTGCATCTGCAAATCTCAATAGGTTTGCTCATGTGTGGTATAAAGCTTGTCTTCCCAGAAGTAATAGCACAATCCTGGGCATATTTACAATAAAAAGCAAGTCCCAATGTCACAGAGAGACTTTGTTCCCAGGACTGTATATCAGCCAAGTATTTTTTTTAAAAAAAAATCTGTTTATTCCTATCCTCATCCTCTGGATTTCTCAATGCCTAAACTGGTCATTTTATTGGTTTTGATTTATACTTCCATCTACTATACATTAATATATGTCATTCCTTAGCATGTTCTGCAAATTCCAGAATGTGAGCTGTAGGAATTCTGTGGCCATCTGGTTTCTTAATAGTTTGAAAAACTTATCTGAATTAATCTGTAATTAGTTCAATCTCCACTAAGGCTCACTTTTTAAAGAATCAAGAGAATGACTCATAATTTTATTATTATGCTCCATCAAGCTTTAAAACAACTGACAGCATAAGTCGCTTTGATGAATGGAAAAGTTGTTAGATATATTTATGTATAAATGTAGCCTCCACAGTGCAAAGTGTGCCAATGGCATTGTCTTACCAAATGAAAAGACTGTACAAAGACAATAGAATCCATGTAGGTTGCAGGTCCATAAAACCTGTTCTCAGTGCTATAGCTGCACAAACAACTATTTGTCTGCAGGTTCCACCAGAAAAAAATCAAACGTGCCTGTGTAAATTAATTGATACTCCCCACCAGGATTCAGCCTAGGTGCATTTATTCCACCAAACCAGGATTTCCTCTTGCTCAGGAAAGAAATTATATTTTGCTCTTGCCTTTTTCTTTTTTTTTTGCAAGCAAGGAATTTCTATTTGTAAGTAACTGCTGAAGTGGCTGAGTTCCATTTAATCTTACATTGTTCTCAATAGCTGAGTACCAATTGTCTGACTTTTCTATATCGCTTGCTATCGTTGAAAAAGAACATATTCTGCTTGGCTATCAGTTCCCTTCCAGTGCTACATAGTCACAATAAAGTTGTTGTTATAATTTCCACAATCAGGACACATTCTATTGTTTAAAATATAAAATTTGAAGACCTGGGCCTCTGAAAGTACTATTTTTTTTTCCAGACATGATAAACACATACGGAGGATAACTATACTTTTAAAATTGTGGTGATTCAGGAATTAATTGAAGACATAATCTTTCAAACTCACAATAAAGTTTATATTTGGCTTCCTAACTATCAATTAAATCATCCAAGAAAGTGACAACACATATTTTATCCCATTTCTTAATAATAAACACTTCTGAATCTGTGTGATTCAGAATTGCTTAAATTCAAATACCAATCTTCCCCACACAAATCTACAATCAAATTGTGCTAGTAATTTGAAGAATGTCATTCTCTGCCTGACATTCCCAAATAATACCTTTAGTTTTCCTGCCAGGCAGAGGTGGTATTCAGCAGTTTCTGACCAGTTCTGGAGAACTAGTAGCAGAAATTTTGAGTAGTTCGGAGAACCAGTAAATACCATCTCTGACTGTCCCCACCCCCATCTATTCTCCGCCTCCCGAGTCCCAGCTGATCGAGAGGAAATGGGGATTTTGCAGTAACCTTCCCCTGGAGTGAGGAGGGGATGGAGAGTTTACAGTATCCTTCCCCTGCCATGCCCACCATGCCATGCCACACCCATAGAACCGGTAGTTAAAAAATTTGAATCCCACCACTGCTGCCAGGATAGTTAAGAAAACTGTTGCTCAAATAATATCTTTAATGATAGCAACAGATTTGTAAATGCATTTCTGGGAGTACAGTCATAGCTTGTAAAATTTCTAAAGCAGCCTCTCGCAAGCGAGATCTCTAGAAATCAAGTAAAATTGTTGAATCGTGTACCCTTCAAAGTAGGACTAATATTTTGTTCCCATGTTTGCTGTTCTTCCTAACTTTCCTTCAAATATTAGAATACGATAAGATCCTAATATCTTAAAGTAACTTGGATTTGACCTGAGCATTCCATTAACAGCTTCAACATCTCTTGTGATAATGTTATGAGGAAGAATAAGCAATGATTGATGATAGAATTGAATAGAAAAACAGAGTTGGAAGGGACCTTGGAGGTCTTCTAGTCCAACCCCCTGCCTAGACAGGAAATCTTACACCACTTCAGACAGATGTTTTATTTAGGTTGATTCTGATTTAATTTGACTTTGTTATTTCAATGGGAGTTTCTCAGAACAATCTGCAGGCTATTTTACTTAGTTGATGGAGAAAGGAACTGGTAAAATATATTACACCTTGGCTTGCTTGTCCTTGGTTTTTTAGTACCATAACTATCTTTGAATACAAGGAGATCAAATTATAATTTCCCTCTGTCATTATAATTTAGAATGAAGAACATCCAATCTAGACTGGCCATACATCCAGGAATTCAAGGTCAATTGCTAGAAGTGGTATCTTCAAATTGTATCTTATACAAATTGTCTAGCTTCAGATATTCTTTCAGAACTGTATCATTAGGCTCTTGAGAGAAATTCATTTTCTGCAGTAGAGTATGAATAAAATTTACCAAACAATAATTGGGGCTTTAAAACTTTCATGACACTTAGTATTTTGTCTAATAGCTTTCCAATTCCTTCACATAGCTAGTTTAATAGATTTTACTGGCTTTTTTCTCTCTAATCAAATGCTTCTAGGAATGCAGGTGAATTTGAAAGACATGTGTTCTAGTTCAATTCTAACAGTTTATCATATCGACTGAATATTTTCTGAAAATCTTTTAGATTCTCAACTAAAAATCTACAGTATATTTTCTAACTAATTTGCCAAAGTAATTTCCTAATACTATAGTTGAACTCAACGTTTTTATTTTCTCTCCCCACAATAAAAGTGTTGGGAAAATATAATCCCCCTTTACATTTTTGTATGTTTTATTAGCCTTCCATTTTACAAGTAGAAATTATTCCAGTATCCTCTGCCTTTTTTTAGGTATAGCTTCTAAATTAGAAAAAACAGTATTTCTTGAACAAACAGGTTTTTTTTTCCATTCCATCATATATGAGAAGTAAGTACAATTGACCAGATTTGTGTTTTGACTGAATTTCTTGATTCATAAGTGCATAAAAGACTCAAACCATAATGATCTTTATAGCGTTCTAATTTGTATTTGATTTAATAGTTAGGAATCAGCTTTAGTCTACGGTGACTATGAGTAATATTGACAGAAGGTTATTACAGCCCATGATGAATTTGTGCCAAATAACATTCTGTAAATAAATTTTAATTTGCATAATTATCTCAGAGAAAGAAAAACCTGTATCCATTGACACTTTTAAAATGATGGTAGTTGGCCTGTTAATATCTCTTTTGTTTTCAATAGATTCAGACATGAAAGATTGTGGTTTTCCTGCATAACCATGACCTGATCTTGATATTTCAAAATAGGATAGGGCTCCTGAGAATACTATATAAATAGGCTCTAGTCATTTACAGAGAAAATAACACTTTTCTGTTAATTACTCCAAAATAATGGCATTTGAGAAACGCTAATGAAAACTTGAGTGGGCACTAGATTACCATTTTCTGGAAAGAGCATTCTCTTTTAATTATTTGAGTTTAATTCAGTTTCCTGAGAAACTCATTTTGCTGCCACCAAGTCACTAATACAATTATTACATTACAAAATTATTACAAAGGCTTTTTGTAATCATAAGAATGGCCAATTAACTGATCCTGTTATTAAAGTTACTAAATCTATCATTCAAAAGTACAGAATGGAAGTTTGGGGTAATATTGCTGATAATACTGCAGAAAATCTGCAGAATAAATCTTGGATGATGGTACTGGTTTTCACCAGAGCACACTGCAGCTTTTTTTAAAGGCCGAACTGGGGCTGTCATCTATCAAAGCCTGCATAGATCTGTGTTAGATATAATTCTGGTGCAGGTTGAATTGAACTGAAGACATTTGCTGCCCCAAATTGTGTTGGGTGGAGCAGTTGAGAGATGAATGGTGAGCATGAATTTGTCAGGTTCTGCTCTGAAATACCTTAGCATAGAAGCTTTTTTGGCAGATAATTTCCACCTTGCCCTGTGGAATTGGATTTATGATCATCATGCAGGTGATGATAGGACTATGATTTGTGGTTCTCATTTCTTGAAATGCTTTTTGTGAACTTTTTAAAACATCCTATTTTCAGTTCCTATCTTACCCAGAAATTCATGGAGGTTGTTTTTTTTTTTACTAAACTAAGATTTCAAATGATGCCCTCTGCTTTTTTCAGAGAATGGTATTTTAACATCCTTCTGGTAGAATGCATTTATGAAACTATGTGGGAAATGTTGTTCAGTATTTTCTATACCATTTATTGTAGGAATAGGGAAGGGAAAGATTTTTGTCTTTTATCTTGAAGTAGCATTGAGAAAGATCTTCTATAGCAATAATAACTGAACATTCAAGAGAATCTTCCTTATGCTACTTGTATGGCACTGTTTGCTCAATCTACAATAAACTTACAGGCAGTTCTTAAGAAATTCAGAGTCTTAATTGTAAAATTTGTCATTCTTATTTACATTTTCAGTATATTACTATAGCCTTTCTCTAGATAATGATTAGATGATGATGATGATGATGATGATGATGATGATGGCAGTGACAGTGGGTACTGAAAGAGTAGACCTATCCTTAACCAGAAAATGACAAAAAAGAATGATTTGAAGGGCTGATTTCTAAAACTAAGCTGTACTGCTTCTTTAAAGAATGGTTACTAAATGCATGCAAATTTGCATAGTGGGCTGAATTTCACTAGGTATGTGTTATGTATTTATTTTTTCATGAATATGAAACATCGAACCATATTATTTTCCCTCAGTTTTGATTTTTGTTATGCATACTTATTTTATGAAATTGAAATGTACTACTTAAAATTTTAGAAAAGATCAACACAGACATCAGAAATAAAACAATAATTTCATGATTGCCGAGAGTGGTTTAATGTAATATGCATGATTCTTGCATGTATCCATTTAATCATGGCAGGTTGTTTTTCCTTTTATTTATACTGTATATGTATGAATTGAAAAGGATGTCTATATTTGCCTTCAACCATTAATCATGAGTAGAAGGTACTATCAACTTCCTAACATTTTATTAGTAGAGCAATGCTTATGAAATTTTTGTTCTGGATATATTTTATGGTAAAAACCTCATAAAGTAGGAAAATATCAATGTAAATATATGGAAGGAATAGGTTGTGGTTGTATTGTTTGTATCCATGCTCCTTCATTAGTTGCCCTAAAAAGGAAAATGTTTTGCAGAACACTGACAGATCCTGTAAACATAATCGTTTTCCAATAGGTCAATTTGGAGTCTATCAGACAAAAGGATCCCACCTTCAAATGATGTTGGTTCAAAGCTCAGAAGAGAAAAGAAAACTGAAAGAAACACGTTGATTTCAGGAAAAATGGGGTTACTATTCTGAATTACTAGATGCAATTATTCAAAGGGGGGGGGATTCCCCAGGAATATTATATTACAACTATATTACAATTATGCAGGGTCCAAACTCCAAACCAAAACTTTTAACAAGCCAACAGAGTGACAAAATATAATGGGTAGCTACTGTCTCAAATGGATCATCTACTGAGTGGCTTAGATAGGGCTAAATATTTTTTCTCCCTTGGACTTTTAAAAGGATATTAGCAAATTTGGATAGAAGCTAATATGAGGGGAAAAAATAAAAACAGTTTCTACTATCCCACAGAAGCAATTTCAGTTTAATACCTGCAGCACTTCAGAGTAGTAATTAGCAGCATGTAGAAACTATCAATCTGGACAAATGGGATTTAGGTAAAAAAAAAAAAAAGCTGATTAGATGAGGAGATAAAACCAGAACAAGGGAAGATTATAACTTTTCAATAATTAGAGGTCCCTAAAATAAAACAAACACACAACACAAAATAAGATGTCTAATATTTCTTTGGACTGGGAAGATATTACTACTATTCATCTGCCATTTTTCCACTTGGGCCAAGCTTTAAGAGATCTAATGGAGAATACTGAGATGATAGAGATAAATGGACCATAGCTCCCAATCTTATTTTAGAAGTGTCAGTCTGGTGGATGAAAGGATGAGTAAATCAGGTTGTTTTAACACAGGGTTGGCACAAAGTGATATTTTGGGGGGATGGTGGTGGCAGAGGTTGTCACAACCTCCATCACGCCCACTCCCCCAAAATATGTGCCAGCCCTGTATTAAAACAACCTGATTTACTCATCCTTTCGTCCTCCAGACTGACACTTCTAAAATAGGATTGGGAGCTATGGTAATTCAGAACTATAAAGAAGAGGAACGTACTTGTGATCTATCAGTCAAAACCTCTTATCCAGAGAACAGAAATACAGCACTATTGTAAATAAACTACATGCGTTGAAATGGCTAACAGAAGCTTTATGAATGTACCTACAGTATAGGGCCAGGACTTTTATGTTAAAATAGACTATCAATTGCTTC
>JANHFK010005557.1:32813-45734 GCA_036250565.1 Sibynophis collaris | reverse complement strand
ATTCTATTCTATTCTATTCTATTCTATTCTATTCTATTCTATTCTATTCTATTCTATTCTATTCTATTCCTCTATTTTCTATTCTATTCTATTCTATTCTGTGATAGTTGGCTCACATTGCATTGATGCAATGCTAATAAAAGGGGAAGGGACTTTGATTACACCACCTCAGTCATTTTCTTGGATTTCTAAACCCATCTTAACACAATACAATATAATAATAGAATAGGAAGAAACCTTGGAGGTCTTCTAGTCCAACCCCCTGTTCAGGCAGGAAGCCCTATACCATTTCAGACAAATGGTTGTCCGATCTCTTCTTGAAAGCTATGGAGCACAACTTTTGGATGGGCACTAAAAGCCTTCAGAATGGGAAGAGCTAGTCCTGGATCCAGTGAGAGTCTGGTTCATCAACATCAACTTCACATTGGAGAAAGTCCGATTCATGGTTGACATTAAGTGCCTCCTTAGGAGGACTCATGAAAAGGATCCTGCTTATGGCTTAAGGAAGCCAGGAAGAGTCCGTGGATTGTCAAGTAGCTTAGATGCTTTGTAGGACCGGTCAGTCCTAGAGGAGATCCACCCTGACTGCTCTTTAGAAGGCCAGATCCTGAAGTTGAAACTCAAATACTTTGGCCACCGAATGAGAAGAAAGGACTCACTGGAGAAGAGCCTAATGCTGGGAATGATGGAGGGCAAGAGAAGAAGAAGGGGACAGCAGAGAACGAGGTGGCTGGATGGAGTCACTGAAGCAGTCGGCGGGAGCTTAAGTGGACTCCAGAGGATGGTAGAGGACAGGAAGGCCTGGAGGAATGTTGTCCATGGGGTCACGATGGGTCGGACATGACTTCACAACTAACAACAACAACAAAACACTAACAATGTTAGAGTGGAAACTATGGTTGAGTCTGTCCATAAGTAGTGAAATTAAGTTAAGGTTCTCCAAGATTTGGGGACAGGGGGGTTACAGATTTATCTACAACTGGATTATGATCCAATGTCTGCAAAAAAAATCGATAGGATTAACTTATGGGAAAGTTCACCAAGAATGGCTGACTGAAGCAATTATATTTTTATGGTGCTCTGCCATTGCATTGTTGAAAATTCATGTGGAACATCCGCAGTGGATATAAACTAGATAGATTTGTCATAAAGTAGATGCACTGATTACATTAGAGACATTAAAATGGCTTTATGTGCTATTCCCCATTTTAATATTGTACTTGTAAAAATACTTTGATGACCTAGAAGCAGGCAAGTGACATTTTAATATCTAGCATCCTTGTCAAATGCAATTTATAACAATGCCTAGTAAATCCACACTACTCTTCATTGCACAAATCAGATTATGTTGGAAAGAATCAGCAAAACCTTAACATGAATTTTCATAGTATAATCCTTTCCCATTCTTTGTTGCTAGGAAAAGTAATCATCTTTTTTATAGGCAAAATAACATCAAAACTGTGGTGCATGCTTATTAATAAACATCGCTACATGTTCTATTGCTATTTTTAAATAAAAATAAAAACCAAGCGTATACATTCATTGAGTTATTACATGAGCTCCCTGTGTTGAAATCTGTGTTAAAACATTGTGAAAATGTAAAATATTATCCAAGAACAGACATTTCACTTATTAAATCTTCTTTTCAAGTTCAGCCTTATTAACAACACACTACTATGCATGTCTCCCCAGATGTTTATCCTTACTACATAGTATTTATTTTCAGATGAATGCATGTAAGATTTGAACCTAAAGATTATTTCAATAAGAGCAGATTTGTAACACATGTTACAGTTTAAGTAAAACATATTTTGACTTTAATTATGGATGGATGTTATTATTAATAATGGAGATGGCAAACTACAATTCATGGGCCAAGTCCAACTTGCTTGGTAGAACTTCAGGCCTGAGCCCTAGCCAATCTTCTGTAGAAATGGAGAAATCTAACTGTTTTCTGACTCCCAATTGAATATATGCTTATGCCAAAATAATTCTACTATGAAAATTACACTACAAATAGCTATACTTTGCTACAGTTCTTTTAGAGTGTTTTTTCTAAATTCTCACCACTGATTCATAATATCCCACAATTAAACTTATTGCCACTGTACACCCAAATCAATGACCTAGTTATGAACAATCAGGATTCCCTCTGTCTAGCCAGTATGAGAGAATAAAAATTGGCAAATAGTGAGCATTTCTTGCCCTATCTTTCTGCTGCTATTGTTTATTCAACTTTTTTTTTAAATGAAAAAATCAGTTTAACACCAGTACAATAAGATAGATGGATAGATAATAGATAATAGACAGGCAAGCAGGCAGGCAAGCAAACAGACAGACAGACAGACAGATATAGATAGATAGATGTTAGACAGACAGACAGACATTATTTGATTTATCATAGAGAAACCTAGTGAAAATGCATTTATCCATTACATTGGCCCACATTTAAATATGGTAGAGGATTGCATTCTATTGGTATCTGCATATGCAAAAAGCTTTACATATTACCCACACTGTGGAAAGTATTTATTTGTTAGTGAACAATTATGGATATCTTAGAAATTGTATACATATTCAGTTTAAAAATAGTTTCTTAGATGAGCAGTCACAAAATCTGGAAACTGAATGTATGAAAATAACTTGCAAAGAACACACACTCTGCTGTTAACATATCTTGTATGTTGTTTAGAATAAGCATGCATGCAGGGCCACAGAGAGTTGCCAAGGCAATTTAGATTCTTATCTTCAGCCTAGACCAGAGCTAATTTCATTCCGAGGATAAATGAGGAAGTCTTCTTTTGCCAAATGACAAATTGGAATGATTCAGGATTAATGAAACCTTTTCCCAGTATAGACCTCCCCTTTAGACATGCTTTATTATCTGTGGAATGAAAGAAAATTTGCTTGAAATACAAAGAGGACAAAATAACCACAATGCATTTATACTAAAAAGTCCAGTTCCTCTTATCACACACACACACACACACACACACACACACAGAAGAGGGAGGGAGAGAATATTGTAGAATATTTAAAGTTTGGGGATGGGGAGTTTCCTCCGTTTCTTTTAAAAAACCTCTTTCTTTTAAAACTGACTTTCTTGCCAAAATGTGTCTCTGATTAAACATGCTAGGACAACCCTTGCTATTTATTTTTCCCCATAGTTGCATCACTTGAATATATCATTTTACATCACAAATCCAAATCAAGCAAATATTAGGTGCATATGGGAAGACTTTCTGGAGCAGCATGGAGAAATGCCGCTGCCTGGGGCATTTGAAAATCAAGTTTATGATATTTGGGGAAATGCTTTCAAGGATTATTAGCTCAACATAGGCCAAATACTTTCTCACTAAAGGGTTAGCTCAATGAGATTCTTTGTGAAATTACAAGAAATATAAATTCAGGAGGGGAAGTATGGTGAAACATTAGAATTAAAAACATTAAATTCTAATGTCTCACCATACTTCATCTTTGCTCTGATTGCTTTTTCACTTTCACATCTTGGAAATATTTACTGATGATATATTTCTTCCAGTATATTTCTCTGGTACAAGTTCAATATCATTATTCAACTTTTGGTTTGGCGTACAAGCACTACAGATATCATTTTAGGTACATCACTATATGAAGATAAGATGAAGTTTGGGAAAGTGTAATCTTGTTCATAATTTGATTTAGAAGTAAATGCATGGATAGGACAGCTGATTTTCAGAGTAACATATGACAATATTTAATAGGATTCTATGCTGCTGCTTTATAAAATTTAGTTTTTTAAACACATGATGAATTTATAACCTACTGTGGAATACATAGCATCATCATCAGGTTTTTGTTGTTGTTCTACATTCATTTATGGTGTATTGATGGATATCATTTTAAAGATCTTAATATCAGATAATGAAATGAAAATAGATGTAGTTGCAGCAAAAAATAATATTGTTTAACACTAAGTTATAGATATTGATAAACTGGGGAAGTATAATTAAAATAAAGTAATATTTGCACGACTGTAGAGAGATCTATAGGGACGTGGTGGCTCAGTGGCTAAGATGCTGAGCTTGTCGATCAGAAGGTTGGCAGTTCAGTGGTTCGAATCCCTAGTGTGATGTAATGGGGTGAGCTCCCGCTACTTGTCCTAGCTTCTGCCAACCTAGCGGTTCGAAAGCACATAAAAAATGCCAGTAGAAAAATAGGGACCACCTTTGATGGGAAGGTAACAGCGTTCCATGCAGCTTTGGTGTTTAGTCATGCTGGCCACATGACCACGGAGACGTCTTCGGACAGCACTGGCTCTTTGGCTTTGAAACGGAGATGAGCACCGCCCCTAGAGTCAGGAACGACTAGCACATATGTGCGAGGGGAACCTTTACCTTTACCTTTAGAGAGAGATCTATAAATATATGTACAAATAAATAAATCGGCATTAATGTATTATATCGTGAATACAAATGAGTTTGGGATGCATAATTAGATTCTGGATTTCAAAAATCTGCAAGATAGAGTAACATTTTCTTGAACCTTTGCTATCTTATGCAGCCTGGTTTTGTCAAGTAGATACATTTAGTGCAGTTCAGCCATAAATATTATTCTGGAAATAAGAGTTATGGTAAGTATAAATGTATGTCAAGTAGGGAAATGGGGAAATAACATATTTCCTGTTAAGTCATCTCAATAGAATTTATATCTTCTACTTGTAAAACAAAACTAACATATGCATGTAATAGTGTTTCTTAATGACCATTTTACTTTATCTGGAAACAATCTTTTTCATTTCCCAGGACTGACAAAGAAAAGAATAAACTAATTGCTTTTTTTTTTTTAGGCCAGTTTATTTTCAAATTCAGTTGTCATTATTTAATGACATGCAAAAAGAAAGAGAAAAGCTATGTGTGGCCTGCCCCGTGTCTGCATATAAGAAGCTTACCGAAAACATGCAGGAGGTATATATATATATGTGTGTGTGACTTGCAGTTCCAGCTTACAGAGTCAGCCTTTCATTTGGAAGAGTTTATTTCTGCAAACTTTTAACATGACAGTACTGTGTGGCCCAGGGTTACTTATAGGGCATGGCAAATTTTCCAACTTTTAATTTCCAAACATATGGAGTACTCAAAAATTGTGACGTGCCTTGTGGATTGTAAAGATATTTTTATTACTTTAATATAATTTAGATGTGCTTGGTAAATAACTACATAAATATTATAACTATTTAACATTTTGTTTGTTTCATTTACTGTATGCATACTGTTCATTCAGGAAATTTAAAAGTCTCAACAAATTACATACAGTTAGAAATGTAACATGTGATTATGGAAATAATATTAGCAAACATGTAGATCACCATTTTCTTGATGCGTTACTACTAAGAACAGCTATTTCATTAACAGCAGATCCCCAATCTGGCATAAGATATATATTGATTCTGTAATATGATCACAAATTATATGACTCATAGGATGGAAACATTGCAACAACTTGAACATCTTTGATAGAGAGCCTGAATAAAGAAACTAATAACATATATCTTCTAAATTAATAATGGCAATTATTTTATGCCTTCATGGAGAAGATATAAAACAAGAAATATGCTGGCAGTAAACCATTACCCATTTAACCATATAACTTGGAGCATCAAAGTTATCCCATTATTTATATAAAAATATATGCAATCCATACCATTTCAAATGTATGTATTTGTCAGTTAATGATTATATGTATAATACGAACAGTTAAAAGAGATGTATCTATGTATAGTTTTCAAAATGAATGCACAACAGCATGATCTGCCTATAACTCACATAGATCTAGCAAGTGAAGGCTATTTTAAAGAAATATAAAATATTGTATAAGAGAATATATTCAGAAGCCATTTTACCTTTCGGCATTATTTTATTTCACTTTATCTATGTAACACTATTGTAAATCAGATGGATGCACCAGTTTATAAGCAGATAAAATACAACATAAAGATAAAATAAATCATAATCAATAAAAAATAAGTGACACAATAATCATAGCTGTCAGATACAGCGTATTTTTTACTTCCTACCATTTTATTACAAGTGCAGCGTCCACTTTTTTTTAGATCAACCAATTGTTGGTCCAGTTTGTTGCTACAGGATTGACCAATCTGTTCCTTGTCTGAGTCTGACAATGTTAGCTGAATTAGAGTGACTGGTCCAAAGTCACCCAGTTGGCTTTCATGCCTAAAGTGAGACCAGAACTCACCATCTCCTGATTTCTAGCCTAGTTTTTTAATCATAAGACTAAAGTAATTCTCTGTTAGGCCTAATATATATATAGTCACAATAATTATACCACAACAATTCTTTGGATAAGTTCCACCGATTTTTATGGCACACAGCAATGATGCCAAAGTTGATATCAACTAATCTTCTGGCAGAACGCTGCCCAACTATGTGAGGGCCATCACAGCAATCATATCTGAATCTCCATCCCTCTCATATCAAATATATAACAAACAAACATTTTCACTCAGGACAAATGTACAAGAAAGGTTGGTTCCACTTGGAGAAGGTGATCCTGATGATACCTTTAGAGCTTTATAGTTTAAACTTTGTTTTGAATTATACCAGAAAATGTATGGGAGGAAAAGGTAGCATTTGCAATACTAATATTATACTTCCAACCTGATCTCATTTGCCAATATGTGGGCTGCATTTTGAATGAACTGGAATTTTCAAGTAATTTTTTAAAGATAACCAAATGTAAAGCATATTATAGTGATTTAATGAGTGTAAATTCATTGGCACACGCTTTTATCAGTGAATTGATCAGGGTCATTATCCTATCAAGGCTTTCCGGTCCTACATCTGCTCCTTCAAGGGATTGCCTTCCTCAGAGTTACAACCCCTTCAAAAAGATTGGTTCGAAATTGAAGGATTATAAGAAACTTGATTGACACTGGCCCCTAGGCAGAAGTTTGAAGCAAGCTGGGAACCAGGTGTTATGGGACAAGCGATGGGACAAGTCAAGAGCAAACATCAAATTAGGAAGCATAATGAAAGGGCAAACCAGCAGGTTACATATATTGAGAAATTAAGAATTTGTCACAAGAGTAATAGATAAATACTTTGAGATTAGGAAAGTTTATATTTATAAGAATATAGAAACACAGAGTACTAGTTCAGCATTGCATTTACAAACTGTTATTGGAAGGCTAGTGGATAACTTAAATTATGATACATTTAAATTCATCTCAAATGTCTCTTTAATGAAAATAAATTAGCTGTTCGGACATGAACTGTATCTTCTATTCTTTTAATAATTTTATTACCGCTGCAATTCAAGACATAGTTTAAAGGCAGAATTTCCCTTTCTAATTTTTTATTAAGTTGGTGCTTTCTTTCTTTATATAAAGGAGACTTCAGAAACAAATGAAGCAAACTCATAAAATAATACTATCCAGTGTCACTCTGTAATAGGAGAGATATATCAGAAAAATATTTTGTTCTATTGATTAATTTTATAACAGCTGCTTCTTATGTATTTATCTGAGCTACTGGCAAGATAATATAATTTTTTCAAACTGGAAAAAGTTAATATTTTGGAACAATTATATATTTTATATTCAAGCAGCACCTATTGAACTATTGCATATAAGTATCTGAAAGAATTAGTAGATAACACTTCATTTTACAATATACTGTCTTCTTCCACACCCAAAAATGTTTTCTTTTTCTTTTGCTAGATGTTAAAAACTATGCTAGATGTTAAGAAGATAACTACGGTAAGTGAAATACAAAGTGGTTAAAGGTAAAGAATCAAAGCAAATGATAGCAATGTTATTTTTTAATACTGCATATGATCCTAATTAGATTTACCAGCTCAGCTATTTCAACAACTGACAAGCAATTGGTACCTAGTGATAGCTAAACATGGCCTCCTTAGATAGCTAAACTAAACAAGGTTTTTTTCTTACCTCTTTTTTCATGAGAATGATTAGGCTACAAAGATTACACCAAATAGGTAATTCAAGTTTTTCCTTTTGTTTTTTAGCATATGCTATCCCTGTTTCCAGTCTGTCCTAGAGGAGATCAACCCTGACTGGTCTTTAGAAGGCCAGATTCTGAAGATGAAACTCGAATATTTTGGTCATCTAATAGAAGGAAGGACTCCCTGGAGAAGAGCCTAATGCTGGGAAAGATTGAGGGCAAAAGAAGAAGAGGATGGCAGAGAATGAGGTGGTTGGAAGGAGTCACTGAAGCAGTATGCGTGAGCTTAAATGGACTCCAGGGGATGGTAGAAGACAGGAAGGCCTGGAGGAACGTTGTCTATGGCGTCGCAATGGGTTGGACATGACTTTGCAACTAACAACAACAATCCCTGTTTGTTTATTGTACATTTGGAGATTCTCATGTCACAGTTTCATTGAAGACAAACTTGATCATCCTTTTTAATTAACACCAACTCAAACTTTAGTGACATATTTTTCCTAGTTTCTTAAATTAGCTTAGTTTTGTCCAATGTAAATTCTTCTTTTTAGGAATATGTGTGTCATTTAAAAGTAGTTAAAACTGAAATAAAACATTCTTCAGAATGTAGCTTCTGTAAGAATTTAAGAACATATTAGTGAAAATTATAAGATTTTTATCCTAATTTGGTCAATTCAAGGTGATAAACATACCTAATACTCTTGCCTCCTATTTTTTCCAACAACAACCGTGAAAGATGGGTCAGGCTAAGAGAGAATGGCTGGCCCAAAGTCACACAGCCTGCTTTCATTTCTAAGGGAGGCCAAGAACTCACAGTCTTTTGGTTTCTAGGACCTGATCTTAACTATTGCACCAAACTGATTTTCTCTTAATAATGAACTGTAACAAATGTATGGCAAACTTTCAGATTGATCGAGAGTTTTACAAAAAAGTTAAAAAGACAAAATGATAAACAGGGGACAGAACTTCGATCCAGAAAGTATGTTTGTATTTTTAGTTTGAATTGGAAACAACAAGCAAAAGAATATTATGTCCACTATTGTTAGGACTGTATTATACATTGATTTACTAATAGCACTGCAATGTGCAGAATATAATTATTTTGACTTATATGTGGGTTTTGAAATTAGAGTAGTTCAGAAAATATAAATAAATTCTAAATGAGCAGCAAAGAACAATTCCTCTCTGAATAAAGCCTTGCTCTATTATTTGTCATCTACAAGAACAACAGGCCTGTGTGTTGTTCAAATGGAAAATTAGATTAACATTACTTAGAATGTTGCTTAATTTAGTAAATTATGTTTCCTTTTTTATGTGAAAGTGACCTGCACAATATTTCACAGCTCTAGAAGAAAGCAGCTTTGATAGAATTTTCTAATAACTTTTTCTAAAGCATGTGACAAATGTTCACATGAAATCGTAGTAGAGAAGGTATCTAGATATAGATTACACAATATTATCCATCTCAAAGGCATTTTGTTTTTGTTTGAAAAGGCAACTGGACTGTTTTTTGTTTGAGGAGGAAGAGAATGAGAAGGATTTTTCTTCTTCCTCCTCCTCAAAGAAATCAGTCCAGTTGCCTTTTTTTTAAAAAACCACCACCTTTAAGACAATTATGACCTGAATGACTGAGAATCATAGATATTTATTAATATCCATGTTAATTAATTGCTGGAATGAAGAGATTAGTGGCACACTGCAGACATATTTGTATATTGCATGGATGAGAGACTATAAAGTACAGTGTCAAGGTCAAGATAAACCACTATTAATCTCAATCTTCTGTATGTGATAAACTATTACATCTTGTTCCAAGTACTATGTTTTAGGAAGGACATTGACAAATTGGAATGTGTCTAAATGAGATCAATCAACATGATAAAAGTCTTGGGAAGGGAAGAAGTATGAGGAATTTGAATTTGGGAATATTCAGGCTGGCAAAGAGTAGAGTATAGAGGGATATGATAGCTCTTTAAGTATAGGAAAGCTGTCATAGATAAAATGGGGCAGTATTGTTCCAAAAAACAAGATAGAAAACAAATTTTCATAATGGAAAGAGTGTTCCTCAGACAGCTTTGAGAAGTGGTTGACTCTCTTTTCTTTAAGTGTTTAACAGAGGGTATATGGTCACTTATTGGAGATGCTGTACTAGCTTTATCTAATTCTTGGCTACAAAATGGACGGCATTATTTTCAAGGTCCTTTTCTATTCTTAAATTATAAGATTTTAAAATAAAGGCCAACAAAATACAGTTAATTTAAAATCATAAAGTAGCATGAGTCCGTGTGTTTCTTGTTTTGTTTTATTTTTAATGTCAGGCATCTAGTAGAACCTGCAAAGCACTTTTAATGGCTAAGACTATTGTGTTTATTATAGTCTGAAAATGCCTAAAGTTTAAATGTAGTCAACTACTTTAATTATTCAGAAAGGATAGTAACTTGTTTTATATTTCAATCCCTATTTCTTTAATTCACAAATGCTTAACTGTAGGGCAATACTTTTTTTAAAAAAATCATCCAATTATCCCATTAGATCAAACATTCTTCCTAAGTTTCTTGTTTCCCCTACTTCATATTTTGTGTGCTATGTGTTTTCCTTTGTTGGTGATGTTTTTTGTTTTTGCTATTTCTACTTAATTAATGAACACCCAACTAAGCACTGGAGTAGGGTATGCTTTGATTTTTGTTCCTGTTCTCTCTTGGCCATAACAATGCCCAGCAGGCTACAGTCAATTCAACAGGAGAGCTTATCCATCACTGTTTAAGAATCTTGGGCATTGACTGATGAGGAGAAGATAAATCATGGTAGAGTTGTCCATTCAAAGAGTCCTGAATGACACTGACAGAACTCTGCATAAAAATTAGTTTTATACGGGCCTTGTAGAGAGGTTGCCTCTACCTATAAAGTCTACCTCTTGTTTTCTGAAAGAAGGTGATCATTTTATAACATGGTACTTCTAAGGGAATGTTTAATAGTGTTAAAATTTAAATTCAATGTAAAGACTTGTAACTTTGGTTATTTTCATGGTTGATTAGATGTCATTTTTAATTATTTTACAATGGAAAAACATTGAGGAAATAGCTAAAATATATATCAATATACTTTAGAAATCCATGACATGTATCAGTCTGACATTCCTCATCACACAAGTTTTTTTGTGTTTCATCAAAGTGTTTTCAGAATGTTTTATTGGACATAAATTGATACACAGTAAATTATTATATATAGGATGAAAACTCCTTCACTTAATCCTTCCCATCCTATAGCCTTATTCCACAACTTTGGAACAGAGCAGTAGTTTTGGTGTTTTCAGTAATCATTCTTATTTAATTATCAACAGCAGATTGCAAATTCTTCCTTCCTCCTTTTCTTTGGTAAAAGATTGGAGAAATTCATAGTCCACAAAATTTCATTAAGAAAAATTACAAAAGCTAAGTGATAGTTCCATGTTCAAGATAAAACTGTTTATATCCTAAATGCTAAAAACAACAAAAAGAGAGATAGTCTTCATATAAGTTTTTCTGGTGATCTGGTGATCATGATAGAAACTAAGGTAGCATTTTGGAAATGAACAGGTAAAACTGGTAAATATGAGATTGTGAAGGATTAATTGGATAGCAAAGCAGTTTATAACTATAGATACATTAAGTATACTGTCATTTAAATTGTGAAAGAGAACAGAGAAAAAATCACCTGCAATGAAAATTGTCCAGTAATAATAAGGGCTTCATAAATCAATATTTTAGAATAATATATCAATGAAAATTATGTTTATGTATGCTTTACTATTTTAAGTTTATTTAAGCATTTTATATTTAATATATTGTATAAATGTAATATATATCACTATGTTTCTTAATATAATTGAATGTATTAATCATATTAAATGTTCCATTTTATATTTATCTTTTAATATTTCTGCACTCTGCCCTTTCTAAATCTATAATATGGATTTGAATTACAGTGGATTTGCTTAATTTGGTATCCTACTAGGTTTTGCTCATAAATTTTGTTAAAATAGTTTCTCATGGTAAAATTATACCTATCAACTCATCTTGTAATCCCATTTAGTTCAGTGTTGTTTATCCAAAGATACATATGTTTAGAATTGCAGCCTATAATAAGCTGATAATTAAGAAAAGAGATCAAAGATAAGCATATCAATCCCAATGCAATCTTTAATAGCCATATTTTTGCTTCTAGGTAGTTTTCTATTGATTTTAGCTAATCAAGTTTAGAAAGGCAGTTGCAACCCCTGGCATTATGAAAAGGGAAAGGCAGGTACTTTCAGCCAGGAAACAATTGATGGAGCACACTAAATATAATTGGGAAGACCAGGAGGAAAAAGAGAAAACTTAATTGTAAAATCAATAAAAAATAATTGAATACAAAGCAATATGCTCATCTTATCTAGTGTCCATTTTAAAAAGATTTCAAATATTTCTGCACTATTTGTTCAACACAAAAGCAATTCTTTGGATATTAATTGGTAGCAGGAACTATATCTGGTAACAAAACGAGTTTCTCTGTTTCATGTTTTAAGCACAATGGAATGGAAATTGTTGTGCTAAATACATGAAGGTACATGTGTGTTCACATAATATTTATATGTCTGTTCTTATTCTTACATTGTGGAATGCCATACTCATAATAAATGATATTTTGAAGCACAGAAAAATCTATTGATCGTTTAATAAATACGCATCCTTTAAATGAATGATCTTAAAGTCTACAATTTAGAAGATATGCACATATATATATATATTTACACAGTTTTCAGAAATTAGGTAAGCTCTATTTATTTATTTATTTATTTATTTATTTATCTTCCTTCCTTCCTTCCTTCTTTATATAATTTAGGATAGATAGTAACCCATGAAGTTTATATATATATATATATATGTTTTCTGAGGTTTTCGCGGGTGTTTGTATGTAGGTCTTTGGTTGTTCGGGTTTTCTC
>JANHFK010005555.1:72489-83530 GCA_036250565.1 Sibynophis collaris | reverse complement strand
AGGGGCTGGTAAACGGTCGCCGGGACGGAGAAAATGTCCCGAGCAACCGCTGCCTGCCGAGACCGGAAGTCAAGTCCCTTTTTGTCACAGTTGTTAAGCGAATCACTGCAGTTGTGAAGTGAATCCTGTGGTTGTTAAGGAAATCTGGCTTCCCCCATTGACTTTGCTTGTCAGAAGCTGTCTGGGAAGGTTACAAATGGTGATTGCATGACCCCAGGACAGGGCTGGATTCATGGAATTGTTTGAAGTATCTTCTTAATTCTCTCATTGTGATTGGTTGCATCCATCATGTATGACAATCACACTGAAAACACAGGACCTAAGAAATAACAAAGGAAGAATGAGCATGTAGAAAGAAGGTGAAGCAGAGGTTTAAGAAGCACAGGCAGAGACTTGGGGATGGATAAAGTCTACATATTTGAGAAGAATAGAAGAAGGATGACCAGCAGAAAAATTGCCTTGTTTTGAGTATTGAATTAAACAGTACCTAGCCATCGTTCACCTGGAATGAAGTAGGGATTTGTGTCAATCACTGAGAGACCTTGGCACTTTTCAGCAAGGAGGTCCAGAGAGAGGAGAGATCTAAGCTTGAATAAGAAGGACAAGCTTCTCCATTCAAGAGGAGAATTATAATGCCCTTATTCATTTAGCATTGCTGTCAGAGAATAATATCAATGCTAACTGCAGATAAAAATAATCTGACATATCTGCAAAAAAAGAAGTGACTTCTTAAGAGGATAACATCCCAGGGAGATTCTGCAGACATTCTAGGACTAACAGACTGTGAGCTGCGAGATCCCTGTAAATCCTGCTAGAAATAATACCTATTGAGGTCCATTGTCTACCAGAACAAATCATTCAGTGATAAACTGTACAACTTGTAACTATTTAACTAATATTTTAAGAGCTCCAGGGCTGGTCATTTATCTCCTGAGTTAGCATAGGACAATTTTGGCAGAACTTACAAGACTGATCATTATGATGCTGATATTTAAGGTTGATTGCGTGCAACTGCTTTATCCAATTAAAACAAGTAATTAAACTTTATGAACTGAAAATATTCATGTCCAAACAATACATCTGCATGTCTATTTTTCTGGGGCATTGAGGGAAGGGTGTCACCAAACATATCTTTGTAGGTGGACATTTTTGACATTGATCCCACTCCCCCAATGCATTAAATAAATAAATAAATAAATAAATAAACCTATAGCTTTCTGATATGGGTAAGAAACTTCTGAAGCATATCTGACTTATTTGGATAAGGCCTGTTTACAAGTAAAATAGCTGTAAAAATAAATATTCACTGAAGCAGGACTCCTGATTCTTGCATGTCATTTTCTTGACTGGACTCATCCCTGTCTTTTTCTGAAATATATAGGATTAATATTTACTTCCTGCAAGGGTTACTAAAAGTCTAAGGTTCTTGGTATGATCCTGATATCAGCCAACTGGCTGGGTGTGCTACCTATAGGATGTCAACATATCTAGTTATTCTGACACGATACCAATAAACGAGAATATTTGTAGCTCAGAGTTGAAATGAGGGGTCCTTTGTGGTTTCTGATCTTGAAGCTATTTCATTACCCAAACTAGGTAACATCAACAGTGCTAGTGATTTATCACTGGCACTGATGATATCATGTTTCCCCAAAAATAAGACCCTGTGTTATATTTTTTTGAACCCTGAAATAAGCGCTTGACCTTATTGCCATGCGCTCAAAAGCCTGATTGAGCTTATTATCAGGGGATGTCTTATTTTGGGGAAAACAAGGGTAGTACCTAGTTGGGTTAATGGAACCTCTGCAAGTAAACAACCAAGTTCATAGAGCACCAAGGATCCCTTGTTCTGATATGATCTGAAAGCATACCCCTGGGTATGCTTTTTAAATCAATACGGGAAGATTTAAAGTTATCTTCTGAATGTATTGCTGTGATTCAGTGCCTAAATGTTGCCAGCTTTCATGTTTGGGCTTAGCTGCATTGTGCTTTGGTCATTCTTTGTTACGAAGAAAAGCTGCCTTTGATGTTTCTTCTTGCTAAATAATACATTAAACTCAAAACAACCCTTTCCCAAATAAACAACTGTGCAGTTTGTGACAGCTCGACTAATTAAAATGTCTATTCATCCATTCAGACCACCTCTTCCAACTGACCAGTCAACCAACTCTGCAGATGATTAATATCTTAATAATAGCTTGTAGTTATAGTTGGGTTTCATATTTTGGAATTCTCTCTAAATATTTCATAGAGTTGCAGATGAATTTTGGGTAAAGCTGATACTTAGGTAAAGCAGTCACATGTTTTTAAGTCACATATATTTGGGGTCTCTAATATGATTTGAGCTCAATTCATTGTTATAATGAATTCATGTGCTATATACTTTTGGGGATACAATATGTCTCTAATTCATAGAAGCAAATATATCTACTTAACTAAATTTATGGGTGCATAGCATGTCCACAATAATTATGATTAAACTGCTGGCTCTAAACTGCTTGCATGAATGCTTAAATTTATTATTAGAAAGAATTCACTTTCATTTAGTACAAGACACAAGCATTTGCAGGATTAAATATTATAAATATGTAGTATTTTCTTAAAAGCACAGGGAAAATGAGCAGTCAACAAATATGAATGGTTAGAATAATGTTTTGCAATCTTTTGGTGAAGCTTTCCAATATCCATTTAAATAATTGGGTCAATGATTTGTATGCCTGTTTTACAAAGATCTTAAAAATATATTGCATTTTTGTTATATCTATTTAAAGCAACATACAGTAGATTTCAGATCTATACAGGGTGCCCACACAGTTAAGACTCTAACTTCTATGGCAGGGAAACTCTATGACTTCAGTAATAAATAAAGGATTAAAGTGATATTTAGATTTGGAAATGTGCTTTAAATGAATTTCTTTCTTTGTCAGTAAAACATAAATTTAACGCAAAAATAGTTTGTTGCAAAAGTGAGGGCCTGCGAGGGCCCCTGGGTTGGGGCTGAAAGGTGAAAAACAGAAGCAGTATGCCCCATCCCATAAATGGGTAGACCAGGTTGTTCTGATAGACTGGTCCCACTGGAGGAAAAAGAAACCACTTAGTTTTAAATTAAACTTTAATAGAAGTTGTGAGAAGAAAGGTCTGGGTCCTCCATAGAACACACAGGGCAGGTTGCTTGGAACAGAGGCAAAATTTTATTTGATAGCATAACATATATAGTGTATACTGCATGAGTCCAAAAGAAGGCTGAGAAAATATCTACAGACCCCTCACATCCTGGACATAAATTGTTTCAACATCTACCCTCAAAATGACGCTATAGGGCACTTCACACCAGAACAACTAGACACAAGGACAGTTTTTTCCCGATTGCCATCACTCTGCTAAACAACTAATTCCCACAACACAGTCAAATTAATTATTAAGACAGTATTAGTATTATTCTTCTCATCCATCCTATTACCTATCTCTTCCCACTTATGACTATAATCATGTTGCTTGTATTTTTACAATTTATATTGTTTTATTTGTTTCTTATTATGATTTGATTGCTTATTAATAACCTATGCCTATCACTAAGTGTTGAATCTTATGATTCTTGAGGAATGTATTTTATTTTTCTTTGTGTACACATATGCACCAAATACAAATTCCATGTGTGTCCAATAATACTTGGCCAATAAAGAATTCTATTCTATTCTATAAAATATAGCAATTAAAGGTTCCAACGAAGTTACATTTCTCAAGGGTTTAACTTTATACCTTTCTTTTGTTCTTCCCAGGAACAGAGCCCGCTCATCAGGAATTATTGGAAACTGAAATTACCTGGATATCCAAAAGGGGGTTAGGTTACCCTGCTGAGCTTGTGTGGAATTTTACACTTATTTGCCACATCAATTGTTTCCTGCTTAATAGTCACACAGAGGAAAGATTCTTTTGTTTATTAAAAGATATCCTGAAGGAATGTTTACCTGAATGTACTGCCATCTTTGGTCAATTTTATCCTCTTTGTGTGCCCTAGTGTTGAGCTTGGCTGATAAGTCTGAGTAAAGGATTTCCATACCCTGAGGGGATTTCTAATGGTTTCAACTGAGTTATTGATATTTGCTAGTTTCCTATCAGTTTTAGCCAAGATGTCAAACTTGGCTGAAATGCTTAAGCAGTTCTTTGTTTTGTGATTTGAGGTTTACTGAGGTCAACATAGCTAAGGCTATGGGTGATGTGCATGGCAAGGGTGATACAGAGTGTGTCAAGAGTAATATGGAGATTACTTTCTTCACACAAATTGACTTTCCAAATAGAAGCACTACTCTTCAATTCAAACTTTAGATATTTCAGTTGGTTTGGATATTTCAGGTAGTTTTAGTACATATTTAAGTGCTTGCTGACTTGATTTGGAAGTCAAAACTCATTTAACCTGACATGTCAGTACAGATATGTAAATCAAAATCAGACCCTCTGTTGATTTGAACTGGATCTGTAAAACAAAGCAAATTTAAAACAGCTGTAATTAACATTGCTTTTAAAATGTACAATTCTTATTTTGCCAGTCACCATAATTCTAATTCTTTTTTAAATTGGAATAGGGAATCCATGTGTCACTCCCAACCCAACTCTAGCCAAAGTGATGCATCTAGCCAATTATAACAATGGAGCTGTGGTCTATTGATAGTCTAGATACACCTTGAAATCAAATATACATGTACCAGTGGTGGGATTAAAAAAAAGTTACTACTGGTTCTGTGGGCGTTGCTTGGTAGGTGTGGTGTGGCTTGGTGGGCATGGCAGGGGAATGATACTGTAAAATCTCCATTCCCACTCAACTCCAGGGGAAGGTTACTGCAAAATTCCCATTTCCTCCTGATCAGATGGAACTTGGGAGGCAGAGAATAGATGGGGCAGGGCCAGTCAAAGATGGTATTTACTGATTCTCCGAACTACTCAAAATTTCCGCTACCGGTTCTACAGAACTGGTCAGAACCTGCTGAATACCACCTCTGACATGTACCCATGCTTATTGGTGGTTTTCTCTAAAAGTACAAATTCTGTATATTTGTAGACAGAATTTACCAAACTGGTTTTTGTGCTGGCAGAGAAATATCACTTGGTACTAATGAAATCTGCCAATGCAAAGAGTAGCACTGATATGTGTAGATTTCAGGATTACATATATGTATTTGTTTTAAATTGAGGAAACAAAAGTTCTGTTTAAATGTGATGAGAGTGAAGAAGGTGGATAAGAAAGGAAGCATTAGCCTGAAATCAGCCTGCTCCCAGTTTTCTTTGTGGGGGAATTATGATCAAGTGGCAGAGCAGGGATAATTTAGTATAGCCACTTGTACAGTATATATACGGTTTTAAAATTTATGCTGGATGTTGTCCAAAATGTAGTCAGAATAAAATGTTCTTTCATTTTGACAAAGTTGTGGATGTACCTGTTGACTCCCTATCAAACAGCCTGCAACCGGTATAGACCCTCCTTTTTTCTTAAAAGAAGAGTTGGAATCATTTTGCTGGAGATTTATTATTGAACTGGCTCACAATGGCCATGATTACAAAATGCAGCCACTCACCAAGGAGTGTAGCAAATTGGCGCACCCTTTATGCTGCAGAATAGCACATAGCTTGCATTCATGAACGTACTCCTAGGTAACAATCTCTCATTAGTTGATAAAGTGCAGTTAGAGACACTTTCTCCACCTTTAGCTCCTGTGTCTTCAATCACTACCATCTGTGGCATTTCAAAAAGTCAACTGGCAGGATTAGTCTCAGCTGGGGGAAAAAAATAACCACAAAGATAACAAACACCAATAATTTATAAGGAGAGAGTCCGCTATCTTCCTTACCCTAGTTGAATATTTGTACCTTGTTAGAAGGCAGATTCTCCCGAGCAAGTATTGGATTCTGCAATTTTTTTCTTTATTGTTGTTAAAAATTAATCAATGTACAGAAGTCTATTTATGTATAGAATGGAGCTGTTGTTGCTTTACTGGCAGGATGTGTTAACAAAGACAAAATGCTTAGGGCATTTGCCTAGATTTTCTCAAAAAGTAGAGAGAGTAAGCGCTTGCTTAGCCAAATAGAAGTGATACAGCACACACACACACAGGGGGAGGAGAGGAGGAAGGGGGCTGAACCTGTGGACCATTATCTCCTTATGAGTGACTATGACTGTTTAAAGATCTGTCTAATGCAGATAGAGCATGTTATTTTACAATTTATAGAAACAGCATTGTTATTTTTCTGAATGCTTGCAATAAAGAATTGCTATACATTATAAAATTTATGTTAAAATTCCTATTGTTTGGAATCGAATTATTTGTCTTATTTGTCTGGTATTAGAAAGTATTAGCTATTTGGCCATTGTTGGAAGTAAAACCCAAAGTTAGTACGATTCTGAGTCTCATTCCTCTGAGCTTGTAGCTCATGGTAACTTTGGGGTTGTTGTAATTTTCTACACAAATAGAAAGCAAATAGGGATATTCCCATTCCAGCATAATTTAATGGCAGACAATGCTGAAGATTGAATTAAAAAAACCCTAATATTGTGTGGAAACTGAGAGGAATATAATCTAATAGCTAAAAATATTTGCCTGCCTGCTTGCATATATAAAACTATCAGAAATACAATTTTTTGATTTGGTCGGCTTTTGATTCCCAGCTAATGTTTCACTGTATAACTGGAATAAAAAACGGATGTGGGGGAAAGTAATTGTTATATAACAAGTATTGGATACTAATGTGCATATCTGCTCACCAATAGTAGCCCAAGCTTTGATTTGGTGTGAAATGACTGACATTCAACCTCACAGTGTAGTTCCTGTTGCATCCTATAAATCAGACTGTGGTAGTTTACTCCATAATTTTATGACAGTGGCCAAAGGCATTAGTTCCTCTGCTTCCCCTAAGGTTGATGGTTAGGCTAAAGCTAAAAGAAAGAAAAAAACCCTTGCCTATATGTTATGATGAACAGATTGCAGAACCGTGCATGATACCAAGATGACAACAAAGACTTAGCATTTTCTACTATTCTTTGCTATCTTCTACTTCAGGAGTCCTCAACCCCCAGGTACTGGTACATGGACTATTGGGAATTGGGTCACGGAAGCAACAGGTGAGTGCATGAGATTAGGTTGCACACTTTAAACCATTCCCTTCTCCCCCCCCCCACAGCTGCCACTGTTCCGTGGAGACCAAAAGGTCAGGGACCGCTGATCGACTGGATATTTGGATTTCTGCAGTCCAGATCTGTGAGTCAATTGTATTCTCACTTATAGTAAGAAAATGGCATAAACCTCTGCAGTTGTCACTACTTTCACACCACATATGATGCTACATAAATTCACTCCTTAAAGATCATCACAGGCTAAGCCAAGCGTTCATTGAATTGTGGCTGTCTCGTGCTTTTTGTATTAGTATTTAAAACCATGATAAACATAGTTTATCTATGTTAAACTATATTAAACTATGATAAAACTATGATAAACATAGTTTTAAATATGAGAAAAGTGTATACATTTCTTTTATACCTAAGGAGTAATAGCTGGAAATAGCTGGAAATGAACACATTTCATAATCCCTGTTCTGACCCAGGCTTCCTTACAAAGTATAAAGCACAATTTAGTGCCACAAAACCTCTTTTATTTATACGACTGTAAATTACTTTCATTTACAGTCCACAAGCCTTGATAAACAGTCTTTCAGAGGAAGGTTATCAATACCCACCTATCTCAGGTGGAATGCTGCCAGAGAGCTAATTTCCAGATGCAGGGCAAGGCCAAACTTGGAACAGAGTCACAAACAGAATTTTCCAATCTTGAATCGGTCAGATGAACTAATTGGTTCCTGCAAAAGCTCGCGTCCCGTTGGCTCTTCGTTTATATCTTATGGGAGTACTCAATCATCTCCAAGTCGTATTCCCAAATCAAACCTGTTGTCTTAATTGTTCTTGCCATCTGGCAGCTCTGTGCATGCGCATACTGGAACAGTCTTCCAGTCTGCCTCATTGCTGTCAGACTCCGGAGGCTGCACATAACTATCAGATGGCCTTGGCCCCCTCTCTGCCTCTGATGCAGAGCCCTCAGCCGAACTTTCCCCATCCCCCAAGTTCATCCTCAACCTTCTCACTGTCCGATTCTGCTGCCACTCTGCTGGACACCAGTGGGCCACAGCAGGAGCCTCAGAGAGAGAATGCTACAAACCAGTACAGAGAGGTTGGTTTAAAACAAATTATCAAGGAAATGAACATATGGAACAGTATTAAAACTTCAGCTAAATATTTCAGGAAAAGTTTCTAACAAAGAAGCAGTTAGTGAACACTTCTTTCCTACATTATGAGACTTAGCTCTGTGGACTGATTTGTTCTGTTCTTCTAATGACTATACCACACTGGCTAGGTTAAAGAAATGAATTAGTGAAAGAATCTTTCCCTGCTGTGCTCTGTTAGATTACCTTATACATAATTCAACACTGTGATATGGAGATGCGAGTTTTTATTAATTATATTACATAGTCAGTTGAACAAGTGAAAATTCATTCTCCAGACTAAATTCTCTATTCCTTTACATTCTCCTTCCATTCCGAATTAATCTCCACTGTGCACAGACTACCATGAGGCCATTACTGGAAACTGTCAAATGAGCTTTGATCAGGAGGTTGTTTGGTGAGGAGGGTGTTGCAGGCAAACGTTACAGAATGCAGAATGCCTTGTTCACAGGCAAACAAAGGATGATGCACAAACATCTCCTCAAGCATTAGGCAGATAAATCTTTTGAGTACTTGCTTCTAAAATAATTACATTGGCTAAAATGAGACTTCAATATTTTATGACTTCTTTCCCCACCTTAAAAGTGGCTAGTATGTATTTTCATTTTGTTTTTGTGGTCAGGATAATCCAACTCAGTTTTCCCCAGCATTCTGTCTTCCAGATATGCCCAGACTAAAAGGGGTAAAGATTTTAAATCAACCTTAAATTCTGGTGACTACATAAGAAAACCAGCTGCTGTTTTGTTGCCAAGAATATGGAAGTAGCTTTACATTGCTTCCCCCCCCCCCAATACTATCTTTTTATTTCCCTATATTATCTACAATCCTGGAGCATCCTGGTGGTCTCCCATTCAAATACTAATCAAGTCTGGCTGTGGCTAACCTTTTCAATGTCAGCTAAGTGCTGCCATCTGCTGTGTTTAGATTATGCACTGTAGTACATCGTCCACATCTCCCAGAGTGGGAAAAATGAATGAATCTGGTGTTGTTTATATAAAAGGAAGAATACATCAGATTCATAAATGATACAAGGTGCAAATGAAATAAACTTCTCTATTCTTGCCTCAACAGCACCCCAAGGAAGTGCAACTGAGAACCTTAGAAGCAGAACCAAAAATGTGTTTTCTGAGCAAATTTCTGAGATTTTTGCCATTCCATTAGAAAAAGAATAATTTCAATCCTGGGAAAGGAGATTGAAGAATTATTCCTCCCTTGGAGAAATGTGATGGAGTGGTGTTCCTCTGCCAGATAATTTCTTTGCCCACAAACAGACCAAGGGAATTCAAAAGGACTTTTGCACATAGCACTAAATGATGTAAAATGGAAGTTGAAGCATGCTCAGTACCCAAACCAGTTTCCAGGATTCCTTAGAGGTTTTTTTATAATAATATAAACAACTGCTAATAAAACTTGTTTTCCTTACTAAACCAGTGTAATATAATAATTAGAGTCCTAGACTAGAACAAGAGACATCCAGGTTCAAACTGTGGAAAAATACTGGATTTCTTTCAAATATTTGTCATCATCCAACAAACCTCACAGAGTTGTTATTATTATAAAGGTAAAACTGGAGGAAAGGAGGGTAACATATGCTAACTTGAGCTCAGGAGGAAAGGCAGGCTATTAAATATTAACCAACACATGAATATTCAGAAGCTGGAGGACATTCAGGAATATGGATGTAATCATATGGCCCATTGGAAATAGGGACATCATGATGCTGTGTTTATAACCTGCTATTGACCTACCAAAATATATGCAGTAAAAGCCATCAGTTCTTTGGTTAATCATTCTTTATATTCAATTTATTTCCATACCATATAAAGTTTTCTTCTCAACTTCTTTTAAAATATAATATTGTAGACACAGAGGTAGTTCCATCATTCTTAGATTTGCTTTTCTTGAAGGATTTTTCAAGGATTAGTAAAGAAAGGCTGCAAAGTGAGATTCAAGATGGAAAATATATTTCTCGAGAGATCTTACTCTTCCCGTCCCCTCCCCCAAATCCGGAAGACAGGAAAGATCAGACTATTCATAACAGAGGAGAGAGACCTTCCCTGAGTCTTTAGGGGAAAATCAATCAAAGAAATTATTTTTCCCACAGACCAGGGCATAACAAACTTTAATAATCATGGGACTTTTTTCTCCCTGATTGAGGCATAAATCTTTGATTAATTTATAGCCTGGAGTGACTATATAATAGTCCCTAATGTGTTTTCTGAATAGGAATTGAGAACTAGTAAGAAACATTTTTTTTAAAAGCTGGCTCTCTTCAAATTAATGAGAGATGTAGTTGTTGCAGCCCTTCTAATATTTGAATCTGAAATAGTATAGAAGACTGCAAATCTTGTTTAGGTCCCACTGAAATTAATGGGATTTAAGTAAATTGTGCCTGATATATCCCAATAGATGTTAAACAAGTGCTGTTGCAACTTTATTTTTATTTATTAGAGAGCAAATTTATCTGAATCTATTGGGTCATTTTTGAATAAACTTGGTTATGATTTTTATATGCATTCATAGCACTGAATAGCAGTGCAATACGACATTGTATCTGTAGAATCAAGCACCCTTTCCCCAAATATGGTACGCTCAATACGCAAATGATTTTAACTACTATTTAAAGATGATTACTTCATGAAGACTCACCTTATCAGTGATGTGCATAGCATATAAATTTAATAAATAAATAATACACACACACACACATACATAATACATACATACATACATACATACATACATACATACATACATACATACATACATACATACATAC
>JANHFK010005555.1:44903-58932 GCA_036250565.1 Sibynophis collaris | reverse complement strand
TGTTAACCGCCCTGGGTCCCAACAGGGAGAAGGGCGGTATAAAAATAAAAAATTTATTATTATTATTATTATTATTATGAGGGAGAACTTGAAGAGCCATAGTTTTATTCAACTGTAATTCCCTGGTTACGAGGGATGATATAAATTGTAGTCCAACAACATCTGGAGGGCCATGTGTTTCTACACTAATCTAGTTCTGAGATCTGTTGGGACAAATGTCCAGGACAAAATTACTTGACTAGATTGCTATCGATCAGAGCATTTTCTCTTTCGTTGTCTTAAAATTTGACAAAAATTGGTGGAGGGTCTATGTGTTCTAAAATATGGTAAAAGCAACATTTACAGCTTTCTCAGGAATTGTTCAGAAACTTTTCCAGCCACATTTAATTTTAGTCAGTTTTCCCTCTTAGACAGTGAATTTGTTTACACATGTATATTCATGTGCCATGTCTAATGTTTATTGCCATTCACAAATTGAAGACAAGTTACGCCAGAAATTTTAGAGCTCCTCTTTGCATCATTTCAAAACTCCCTCGTACAATTCAGCTGCTAGTCATCAAGGGCAGAAAAATTAAAAGATGTATAACAAATTGATAAATAGGCTTGTTCGGGCATACTAGGCAAAGGAAACTTATGAATAGGATACAATAGTATAAAAGCGATAGTTTGCACTTTGTTATTTTTGCATAATATAAGTCATATATTCACAGATTTATTCACAAAACATTTATAACTTTAGTTTAAATCTACTAATTGCAGTCAAAACACTGTGCATGCCATTTGCTCATTTTTTTCCTATCTAAATGTTTTCTCTTGGCTTGTACCAGAGAATGGCTGTTAATTGTAGCCATTGGAATAGTTTTCTATGTGCAACAAGCCATCAATAAAACTGTATATAAAGTTCTGCTTTATGTTCAGTAATTAATTGATTCTTTCACACTGACAAATGCTGGTGACTTTCTTAATTAAATTGTGCAAGTTATGGAAATTGCATTGTCAGTTTGTTTATTCGTGTATGAAATCCATCTGGCGCTGTTTAATATTTTCCTTTGTAATGTAGCTTTTTATATATAAAAAAATAGTAACAGTTTGGGTGGAACCAAAAACAGTTATGGAAAAGATTATTGTTTTTGATTCAATTTGGAAGACTACATTTCGCCAGGCTGATAAAGCTGCATATTCTTTCCTGCAAAGTCAAAATTTTATGTATGGATATTCCTTAATTGGACAAACTGCAAAAGGTATGGGATGCATTAGTAGTGTTCTTATTTTTCAGTAATAAAAACAAAAGGTGGTTTGTTGTGAACCCGTGTGAAAATTCTCCCTAATTTAGGGAATTTTTTTCTTACTTAGAAAAAATTATATGCACACCACACCACACCCCTCACGACAGATTTGGAGGAGATTTCAAAATAATCTAAATGGTTGTAAGTGGAGAAGAACCTGAGATAAATCCAATCAACTGCAGATTTTAAAAACATTTTAACCAATGCATTTGCCATGAAGAAAGCCTGTAAAAGAGCATGTTAAGGACCTGTGTCATTAAATACATCATATGATCATCTTAAGGAGATGTTAACAAAAAAACCTTGAAAGACTAGCAACAATATCATATTTCAATAGAAGAGCATGTCTGCAGTTCCGGGTTGAACTGTGATGTCTTGGTACACTCTGATTTGGTGGTTTGCTTATAGACCTTTCATTACCTGACTAGATAACATCATCAGTGCTAATCTACCAGTTGCATGTTTCTGAAGCATCTGACACCCATGCGTGTTTCCAATAGAAGAGAACATACATAGATCAGAGTTGAACTGAAGAGTCCTTGGTGTTGTCTGAACTTGGTTGTTTGCTTGCCTGATTAGCTGACATGATTTGCAAGCAAAAAGAAATAAGCTCAAAGAGCCTTGAGGAAGTCATAATACCATATTTTCTTGAATGAAAACCATTTTTTAATCTATTGTTTTGAGTCAGGAACTGAAGCAGTCTCTGGTGAGAACTTGATATACAACACATGTTGGTTCATCTAGTTCCCTTAGTGGAACTTTGATACTATCTATCATGGCACCTTTCATGAAATCTTCCACTGAAATGAAATCTGCAAAGCCTTGTTAATGCAGAATTTTGTAACTCTAACAGAAATAAATCGACACAATTTTTTGTATCTTTCTTCATATGCATTTTAACTAGATTTAATTTGAAATGAGTGTAGATGGGTGAAAAACCCACAGTGCCATCCTCTTTCCCTAATGTGGATTTTGTGATGGTTTTTTTCAAAAACTTTTGCCTGAATCATTTAATTTAATCAGTACCACAAAGGTCGCTATCTCTTCAGCTTGACAGCAATGATTATTGTTGAAAGAGTTCAACCCAATTCTGTTAAAATCACACTTTACAAAGGCAGCAACACTTTTCATTTTGAGATTTTATTGGCGGAGAAAAAAGTTATTTGATAATTACTAAAAGGCAATGTCGACAATTTGCTGTAAAACATAGATTTAAATATATGTATTCTTTTTTCTTTCTTTTTTCTTTTTCTTTTTTCTTTTTTTTTTGCAGATAGCCTAAGGAGATTGTGAATATTTATAAATTGCTGGTTAAATACTTTAAAGCAATGATTATCTTAACATGAACAAATTGTAAGATAATTGGAAATGAAGGAAATAGAAGTTGAAAGCTGGCGAGTTTAACCAGGCAGGATGATTTCAAAATTTACATTTTATATTCAGACCCAAGCATAGGTAACCTTTCCATCACCTGAAAATGTCATTTAAATAATCTGTTTAAAGAAGAGGGGGGAAATTATTGAGACCCTCTCCCACAAATTCCTGCTGTGGAGATTGAAAAGTGCCAAATACTTATTGAATGTAAGCAAGTACATAATCAAAGCAACAAAACCTATTGTAAGTGGCCTTTTTTTTAAAAAAAGAAAGAAGTTGGTGCATTTTGTTAAGGACTAGTTTTAAATATATCTAAAGGGAAGAAGGTTTATGTGCACAGACTGAATGTCATCTTACATATACGACCTATACTTTTAAAAAATGGTGTTATTCTTTGTCATTCTCTGTTATTCCTTGAAAGTGTAGTATATGTTGCTAATAATTATTAGGACAAAAAAGATTATACATGAATACATAATTATGGAAAGCTTCACTAGATTTTTCTTGTCATTTCTTTTTAAAGTACACAATTTGATCCCCTGCCCCATTTATCTGCTACGTATTTATCTTTGTTACCAGATAGATTAAAGGCAATTTTATTTGAATTAATGACATCCCTACATCAGGAATGGCAGGATAATGTTTGTAACCAAACAGAACTTTTTGCGATGGCATTAACTGATTACTTCATTTTTTTTCTGAGGCATATGGTTTTGGTTCATTTGTTGAATTGTATTTTGATTGCAGCTAATTATATTGAGAACAAGTATCACTATAAGTCCTTATTAAATCAAGATGGCTGTTCTTCCTGTATGAATCATATAATCATTTTCACTGTCTGCTTCAATGACAGGAAATGATTTTAAGAGTGAATTGACCTATTTTATTCCAGAATTATTGCCCGGCATTAGCGCTCGGTATATTTCTCACAATATTAAGCAATGTTTGAGGCATGTATGGACTTCTTGAAATTCCTTGTAGATAAGGATCTGTAGATAAGAACACTGAGTTTAAAGATGTTTGTTGATTGGTAAATGTTTATAGGGATATAAAGCATTCCATACGCTCCAGGCTACAATATTTGTATGATAGCACACCTATTAGTCCTATTAATCTTAATCACAGGCCGATATCTTTGAGGGTTCTATTTCCATTATCATCTTACGTTTAATAAAGACCTTAATATAAAGTCGTAAGGCATGGGTTGGAGGATGAGGAAATACCTGATTGTATCTGGAATGTGTTAAAAAAAAAGCTTCATATTGGATTACAAGAAGTGAACAAGAAAGTGAGTCACAAGAGGTTTTACAAAAATTTTAAACATGAACTATCAGTCCTTCAAGTAGTCTAGACAAGAAGCACAAACCATGAGTATGAACACCATCTTTTTTTTTCTTTTTACAGAAGATGGTGTTGATACAAATTACAGAAACGGAATCTTGCAAATCTGAAAGCACTTTTCCCCTTCTTTACTTTTACTTTTCATCAAACCAGGGAGGGTCCTCTCTGAAATGGATCCCATGCCCTTTTTGTTTCTGTGCAGGGGTGAAATCCAGCAGGTTCTGACAGGTTCTGGAGAACCAGTAGTGGAAATTTTGAGTAGTTCTGAGAACCAGCAAATGCCACCTCTGGCTGGCCCCAGAGTGGGGTGTGGAGATTTTGTGGTATCTTTTGAATTTCACCACTGGATTTGACTCTGCCACTTATCCTGGCTGTCCAATGGGGGTCATAGTGGAGATGGTTTATAGATTAACAACAGAACCTACCTTCCCCCAATTTGCTCCTTCCCTCCCATCTTTTAATTGGGCTGCCGTATCTGGTTCTTCATAGTATTTTATGTCTTTTAATTTTTGTATAGTTTTTATCTTTTATAAAGATCTTTTTTGGTTTAAGGCTGTAAACTACCCAGAGTTACCCTGTGGTAAGATGGGCGGCCAATAAATTTTACAAATAAATAAATTTCATGAAATGGGGTAATGTACAGAAGGCATTCAAAATCCATTACTCCTGTGGACCGAAATTTAGCAAATTTGAAGTCACTTCAACTACAGTATGTCATTGTCATTTCTAGTGCTCCATCACAGCTTTCTTTAAGTCAGTGGGAAAGCCAGTAGGAAATCTAAACTTGATTGTGCCTAACTTGATTGTGATTGCTGAATCTCGCTGTCAGCTTCCCGAAAGCAAAGTCAGTGGAGAAGCTGGCAAGAAGTTGCAAATCTAAGACCATCAGGCAGGTAAGTGGTACCTGGGAAAGGAAGTAATGTGAAAGGCGCAGGAAGAGTCAGGGAGGATAAAGAGCAGTGCAAGTGTGAAAGGCAGTGCCTGAGAGGTGCAGTGAAGGTGAAGGAGGATGCAGTACAGGGCAGGGAAGGTACACAAAGATTTTGTGTGGGTTGGGGAAGGTGCACAGAGATGCACAAATTGTCAGCCTGAGCACAGAGGAACTGGAAAAGGATGTGCAGATGAGGCGGATTTATCCCAACAATTTGGACCTTCCCTAATAGCGTCCCCATTAACTTCTTCCCTTCAAGCTTCCCACAAGCAAAGTCAGAGTGGACACTGGAAGAAAATTGGAAATTTTTCCTGCTCCCACAGATATTTTTGGTTTTTTTTTGCTCACCTGTAGTCATTCTCTCGATTTGTTTAGGTATGTAAATATCTTTAATAGGACGACACAACCGGAACAATAACCCAATGGGTGATGGGTGGTCTAGTACTGTATACATTTACAGTGAACGGAATATACCGTACCTAGGTTGTGCTAAAATGTTGATTACAAAAACTCTAATATTCAGCACAGAATATTTTTCAGTTTGCACCATATGCACAGTTCTGCCAAGACAGTTGGAAGATAAAACATAATTTACAGGCGAGGAAGTAAATTCACAGGTAAGAAGTAAACAAACCATAAATCTCTTCATTCAAAAGCATTATGGAACATGTATTAAATAGTAATGCAGTTTTTCGGACCACAGCTGACACCAATTGGACAAAAGACATAAGCGGGATTAACATTTAGTAACATCTGCAAAAGCTGTGTGATCACCATCAATCTGTATTTTAGAAAAATAAGCAAAGCTCCCATACATAGCCAGGTGCTCTAGTTAATAAGAATTCCTTCTGTGAGGCATTCTGTTAAAAATAAATGTTGGGACATTTTATGTTCAAGCTCTTGTCAGACTGGATAAACAAAATTTTAAAACAGAGAGAGAGGAGGGAGGGACAGGGGGAGACAAGGCTGAGTTTTATCAGGAAAACAATGAATATTGAGTACAAACTGCTAGAAAAACTAAAGCCATTGAGGTTGTATAAATAGCAAAACACAAAGCTAAGAACAAAGCTCTGGGGAACTACATTAACTTCAGCCAAATACTTCAATGCATAAGATACAAATTGAGATCAGTTAAGTAAATCAGTCAAAAACTAGGTAAACACTGAACTAGCCATGTTTCAATTGATCTGGAAGAACTTTATGATCTCTCATATTAAACACAGATGACAACGCAAAGAGTGTGATTCTCAAATGCGCAGGTAAGCATGTCTGCATAATAATGTTCACTCTGTCAAATTTGAGAAAATGGTTCATATTTTACAATGGCTATCTCATTTCTGTAACACCAGTAAGTATGAATAAGGCCTAATCCCCATCTATCCTCTGCCTCCTGAGTCCCAGCTGATCAGGACGAAATGGGGATTTTGCAGTAACCTTCCCCTGGAGTGGGGAGGAAATGGAGATTTTACAGTACCCTTCCCCTTCCACACCCACCAAGCCATGCCCAGAGAACCTCTAGTAAAAGATTTTGAATCCCACCACTGGCTAAAGGACATTGTCTATGGCTTGCAGTGCCTTTTCCAAAGTTGTGGTCAGGCAGAGGCTGATGCTATAAATTGCCAATTTCATCATTAGCCACTCTGGTGGTGTCATTGATGGCATGTTAGGCACCATGCCAACTTCTCTCTAGTTTGTATCATCAATAGATTGTCAAAAGGGCAGCAACCCTATTGTTGTTCTAATCTAATAACCATACACAGCTGGAAGGAATCCAAAGTCAATACCAAACTATCCTAATATATTATCTTGTACCAATAGAAGAGAATATTTGTAGCTCAGGGTTGGACTGTGAGATCTTTGATGCTCTCTGAGCTTGGTTGTTTTCTTGCAGACATTTCATTACACAACTAAGTAATATTATCAATGCTAGAAGAGTGTGGGATTTGTTCTCTGTTTATATAGAAGTAGCTTGTTCTGTCAGTGTTGGTGGGAGTGGGATTCCATATTTTTGGTGGGATTCCATATTTTTTACTAACAGTTCTGTGGGTGTGGCTTGATGGGCATGGCTTGGTGGAAGTGGCAGGACGTGGTAGGATACTTTAAAATCTCCATTCCCATCCCACTCCTGGGGGAAGGTTACTGCAAAAACCCCATTTCCTCCTGATCAGCTGGGACTTGGGAAGCAGTGACTTGGGAGCCAGTCAGTGGTGGTATTTCCTGGTTCTCCAAACTACTCAAAATTTCCGCTATCGGTTCTCCAGAACTTGTCAGAAATGATGAATGCCACCTCTGGAGTGGTCTTGATGATTCCTTGATTAGGGTTAGGGTTTTTACTGTTTAATTGTTTATCTGGGTTGGTAGTTCCTTGATTGGGGGCCCCAATACTAGTACAATGAACCACCAACTCAAAAAATCAAACAGTAAACAATATCATATTGCTGTTTCCAGCAATGGTCAGAAGGAACTTATTAGAAAAGCTGTCAAAGATAAAACTGTGAGCAATCTGTGAATATTTTAATTACCTCGATGAAAATAATATGAGAGAAAATTTATTACCAATTAAATGAACAGAAAGAAAACTAGTGGGTACTAAAATATTTTAATCTGTTTTATTGTGGTGTGCTACCTGATTGTTACATAAAGTTCTTAGTTCCTTTAGTACCCATAATAATATAAACAGAGATGCCCAGGAAAGAAACAGCAAAGGTCAGTCCATATTAATTATGGAATTTAATCTTAAGTAACATATTTATTCTGAAAAATACTATAATTTATTTCTTAAAACATCATAATACATTATAAAAAGAAATTTGGAAAGACAACCTGTTGGAACTATTCTATTTCCTCCTTTCTAGTTATCATTATTCATCTGGTCCAGTGGTGAGTTGCTACTGGTTTTACTACTGGTTTTCTGATCGTGTGTGTCGTGCGCAGGCTTTGTGCTTCATGCACATGCGCATATGCACCAAACACACACTGTGCGCACATACACACTTGCGCAGTTTACAAAAACTTTCCACTTCCGCATTTCTACTGGGGAGAGTACAGCTGATTCATGCGGCAATCCACTCTGCCATGCTAATCAGCTCAGAAGATAAAGGTAAAAAAGGAACCCGGGCAGGTGGGTGGGCCAATCTGAATGTCAGGAGGAACCAGTTCGCTACCAGGTGATCGTTGGTGCTACTGGTTCACCCAAACTGCTGTGTACTCACCACTTATCTGATCCAGAGAGAAAGCCCTATGCAACTGAACATACCAACAAGCTGTCTCCTTCTTTCACATACCTTTGCACCTGTGACTCCATGGGATAGGCTGTTCTACTGCTTAATACCTTCATGGTCAGGAAATTTCTCCTTATTTTGAGTTTGAATCTCCTTCTGTAAATCTTTCACCAACTGATTTTGTCTTACCTTCAAGGATTATAGAGAATAAATCCACACCCTTTTCCCCGTGACAATCCTTCAAGTATTACAAAACTGCATTAGTGTCTTCCTTTAGTCTTCTTTTCTTTAGGCTAAACATACCCACTTCCTGTAACAAGTTTTCTTTGGATGTAGTCTTTAAGCTCCTCACTTTCTTTGATGGTCTTCTCTGCACCGTTTCTAGCTCTTCGTTATCCTTCTTTTATTGCAGACGCCAGAACATTTTTCAAGTGTGGTCTGATCTGTGTACCATAGAGAATCTTTTATTGATGCATTTGGTCATTTAGTAGCTGTAGTATACTGACTCAAGTTTACAACGTGGTCCACCAGGATACCCAGGGTGTTCAGCAACTAAAATGACCCTACCATCTAATCCACCCCTAAAGTTACCAGTAGAGAAGAATGGTGGTGGAAAAAGTAAGATTGGGAGATGAGAGGACAAAGAAAAGAATAATCAGTGAATCAAATAAATTAAAGCTATTTCTACTATTAGACAGTCAATGAGTGAGGTATGAGTGGGGTGAGCAAAAGAGGTAATGAAATAGTCATCTTCTATCCTCTTGAACGAATATTTCTCACAACTCCTATTTTCACTGCCTTCAGTGAAAGAAGAGCAAATATTGATGGTGGTGGAACAACAAAATGTCTCTATACCAAATTTATCTTATAAATTTAGCCATACTCGCATGTTTTAAATTTTAAAAAAAGTTTATTAGAGAAGTACGATACAGATTTTTTTTGGATCATGATGGCGTCACATATATTCAGTTTTCATTCTGTGAATTTTCACACTGCTCCATGAAAAAAAATTAACACGTACATTCACATATATTTTCATATGCAGTGTTGCTTGTGGTTTCTTTTTATGCATCTTATGCCAATATTTGTGTATTTATGCTACTAACTTAAAAAAGACATTATTTTACACACAGCCTTGGAACTGATGAAAATGGTAGCAGATTTTGCCTGTACTATGATAGAATCCATTTTGGTAGGTTATATTGTTTTACTTGAAACCAGTGGTGAAATCTAAAAATTTTTACTACCAGTTCTGTGGGCATGGCTTGGTGGGTGTGGTGTGGCTTGGTGGACGTGGCAGGGGAAGTTTACTGCAAAATTCCCATTCCCTCCCCACTCCTGGGGGAAGGATACTGCAAAATCTCCATTCCCATCCCACTCTGGGGTCAGCCAGAAGTGATGTTTGTTGGTTCTCCAAACTACTCAAAATTTCCACTACCGGTTCTCCAGAACCTGTCAGAACCTGTTGGATTTCACCCCTGCTTGAAACCCATGAAAGATTTTTTAAAACTATTTTGTGATGGAGTATGGACCATTCTTCAGAATTAACTATAGCCACCCAGTAGCTTTGATAGTCCTGACGTTTCAATCAGAAGTGTCTGCAGAGGAGACAAATTATAGTAGCAACACTACCATCATAATGGACACCGAGCGCTTTGATTCATTGTCAAAGCATATGTAGAAAAGAGGAAGCTTGGATTGTAATACTGAGATGCTGCCTTCATTATTTAGTATTTCTTATCCCACCTCTAAAGTTTCCTCTGTTTCAAATAAACAGCAGACATGGCTGCATTGAAGCCAAGTATCCCACAGCATAATGTGGGACATTATTTTGCTTCATGGTTATGCTACAATTTGGTGAAATGTTGAAAAACAGGGCAGAATCTAGCATGCCTTAATATAAATCTGTAAAATTTGCTAAGGAAAATGTTTAGACAGATCAATGGTGGCAATATTTATCTATATCATCAAACACACACACACCCATGCACAAACACACACACACCCAAGCATATATACATATGCATGTATACATGGACTTGTGTTAACCCAATCCATACTCACAAACTATCAAGCAAGTTCATTCTGAATTGGGAAAGTATTCCATTAATATCTAAAAGTATATCAGAGAAATTAACAAAAGAAGCACATAAATGTTTCTTTAAAAATATGTTCCCTTTTTCACCTTTTTGGGGTTCCTTTCCTTTGCCTCTTGTCCCACCACTTGTCCAATTACTCACAATTTATAGAATAAAGATCTCAGAATATAATATTTCTCCATGACTTAGAAAAGTAGTCATAGTAGTATAAAACTCCTCTGTTGATAAATGTTTCTGATTTACATTCTAAAATATTAGGATACCGGTAGCTTCTATCAACTTGAATCCCTGCTTCTTTTGTATAACAGTACACCTTGTGATAACTTTATTGAAAAATATGCATGGCACAATTGTGTTTGCCGTCAGCCTTCTTCTTTATTTGATATCTGAACAGATAGCATTTTAAACTTGTTTAAAGTGACTGTGTTGCATGGATTTGTTTCTAAAAGTGACTAGAAAAGAAAGTATGCAACCCTTTTGAAGGTGCTGTGATTTGAGCAAAAATTATTCCCTTGTCTCCCAGAGTTTTAAACCCATCAGTGACTGCTGTTTTGCAGTCTGCTTATGAGGAACAACTATATAGAGCACTTGTGGGTGATCTCAAGTACTCTCCTTGTCCAGAGAGAAATTATGAAGACCTGGTCCACTCACTGGTTCTTCATTTTGCTAGAGTTATCAGTTTCCCTTTTAGTAGTCTTTAGTTATCCATTTCTTCCCTGGAAGTATCCATTCTGAGCATAAATTTTGACTAATCATATTCCTTAAAGGGCTAACTACCATTGCAAATGTATTGCTCTTTTGTCCATTACAAATCACATTTTACCATCTCCGAGTCATTTTAAAGCATCACTTGTAACTTCCCTTCCATAGCAACTGTAACCAAGGTAACCACATTGTGGTTGTCATGCCCAATGCAGAGTAGTAAAACAGGGCCACTGGCCTATGCAGTTATATTGTAACCCCACCCAGAGGTCATTGGCAGACACAAATATCGCAATGTGTAAATAAATACAAATATAGTATTTCTTCACAGACTGAAAAAAGACAGGTCAACCTTTCCTATTCTGAGCTCACAAGGCCAACTACATGCAGAAGTCCTGTGTGTCTAAGAAGAAATAAAATATGTAAATCCTTATTAAGAAATATGGAGAAAATATTGATCAAAGCATGGAATTCTGTCAGCCATATTCTTCTGTAAACTGGCAAGCACATTTATTTTGGAAAAGAACATGATGATGAATATTTACATAGAAAAGTTTAAAGAAAAACTATAAATGTTTATTTAAAAATGTAGGTATTTAAAATTGTTTAAATAAATATAGATCAACAAAGATAATAAAGGATCTGAAAGCTAAATCTATGATGAGTGGTTGAGGGAGATAGATATGTCTAGCCTATCAAAGAGAAGGATTATGGGGGGCTTGAAAACTGAGGGGCTGTCACAGAGAAAAAGGGATTGACTTCTCCAAAACACAAGAGAGAAGGAAAAAAAGTAATGGATGGAAACTTGTTAAAGAGAGATCCAACCTAGAAGTAAGGAATTTTTTTCTGAAAATGGGAAGGGTTAATCAATGGAGTAGCTTGCCTCCTGGAGTTGTGGGTGTTCCATCCTTGGAGGTTTTCAAAAATAAACTGGACAGCTACTTGACAGGGATGGTATAAGGTCTCCTTCCTTGAGCAGAAGTTGGACCTCTGAGGTCCCTTCCAGCCGTATGATTCTATGTTCTAATTACCTGAAGTTCAGAATGAGGTTGTTGGGGGAATCTGCAAATTAATTGATTTAACATAACCTTTTAAACCTTCTGTCAGAGTAAGTTGTCTACTTATCAATGACACTGCAGCTTTATGTTGGACATCTTCATTGACGTGATCTCTCCTAGATTATGGACAGTTGAAGTTATAAGGGAGATGGTCTTTCTGGTTGATCTCATACAAACTTGATCAAACAGAAGGCAGCATTATATTGCATAGACTGGTTTATTACATCAACCAGAGGTGCATAATTTCTTTTCCTAAGCACTGATTTACCCTTGATCTGTCAGTGTCATGCTGGAGTCACATTTAAAAAGCAGTGACCAAGGTGGAGTAGAAATTAAACCTGTTTTCTTTTTGGCTTCTCACAAATTAAGCCAGGAATAAACAATAAAGTATCCACAGGGGCAGAGTGCCTAGGTTCCTATTTTGGTGACTATTAATCTCTTACATCATATTTACTTGCCTGCAGTACCTAGAAAGTCTCATTCTAATAGTTGAAGGCATTGTTGGGAAATTCTGATGTCTGAGGAAGTCTACCAAGAAGCCTTTTTGCAGACAGGGAAGTCTCCAATTGTAATCATTTTATAAATGTACCTACCACATTAGAGCTCCTTAAAATCTGGTTGTCTCTGTGCCAAACCAAGATGACTGCTTAATAACCATGTCTCATTTCCTCTGCCCTGCCCACCTCACCTATATGTTGCTCTTGAAGACTTCGTGTATTTTTGGATGTCTACAAACTACACTTGAAACTCTCAGGTTGTGTCCTCAAACTTCAATCTCTGGAAATAATAAATGGAGGCTGCTTTAAGTTCAAGGAGGAATAAATAACTATGTCTATATTTCTCAATGAAAATGTGATGTGGAGAAAAGCAAAATGGCAGCATGTGCAGTGTGCACCCTTATTAAGTGGGGCTTTAGGCTCACTACTATCGGCAAATAAAGCTTTTGTTTACATATAGTTAATTCATGTTAGAATTACATATAGAATAATTCATATTAGAAGTAAAGTAATTACTACTCATTCATCTAAATAGTAATTTCCCTTTCCTGACAAATATATACATATTTGTATATATTTTCATTCAAAATCCTAATATAGCCAGTGCAATGAAATGGTTAAAGTGTTAAACTTGGGCTGAGAAGACCTAGGTGACCTAGGAAACGTAAGGGGACATGTGACCTCCATTCAGTTTAATCATGCTGCTATGAAGACAATTAGGAGGAAGGAATATTCCTTATACTTCATGGAGCTCTAGATCAGCAGTCTCCAACTTTTCTGACTCTGCAAAGTAACAGCAGCAGTGGTGGTGGATGGTCGTGCCAGTTGGCAGGAAAGGCGGGGGGAGAGGAGTGGATGGTTTAGTGCATGCAACCTAATCCCATGCACGCACAAATGGAACTTTGCATGCTCATCTACCACTTGTGTGGACCGGTTCCCAATGGGTTGCAGACCAGTAGATGTCCATGGACCAGGGTTTGGGATCCCCTGCTCTTGATTGAGAAGGGTAGAAATATAATAAACAAAAAATAGACATATCACCCCCTTAGAACTTCAGCTGAATACATTTTCGTCTTCACTAGACAAAGTAGAGGTAATTTTTGATCTTCATTTATTAAGCTAACAGAATGAATTAAAAAGTTTAAAAAATATCTTCAAGCATCAGCTGGATTTCATATTAGTCAGGTTGACTTAGTTATTTAAGTAATTATTATAACAGATTGGTACTAATTAAAGATACATCAGTTATTACCTTCTTCAATGAATAGTTTAAACAGAACTTAAAGTCATAAGAGAAACTTTTTAATTTCTTGGCAGAAAAGCCAAAATTAAAATGTTTGTTGTTTCTAAAATGTTGATCCTGCTTGAACATTTGCAATCATTTTAGGTATTTTTTATTTTAGCATATATTTTATTTTATTTTAGTGCAAGAAACAATAACAATAAACCTTCCTTCCTTCCTTCCTTCCTTCCTTCCTTCCTTCCTTCCTTCCTTCCTTCCTTCCTTCCTTCCTTCCTTC
>JANHFK010005554.1:246773-258592 GCA_036250565.1 Sibynophis collaris | reverse complement strand
GCCGTGGCCGCCTTCTGGAGGAAGAACAGGGCCGACCCCAAGCAGAAAGGGGACTTCCTTCTGTCCGCGGCGGAGTACCGGCGGTGAGTGGGCTGTGCCCCGGCAGGAGGGCTCCGTCCCAAAGAGCGCCTGGTCTTTGGTCGCTATAGGAGGAGTTGGTAGCCTTCCCTGTGCCGCCCTCTGAAGGCCTCCTTAGAAGGGACATTTGTGGGGAGGGAGCCTGTGCCCAGCCTGTGTCTCCCTGCCACCAGCAGCTGCTCACCTGTGCGTGAATGGCCCTTGGTGCCCAGAGTGATGGGCTGCTTTGCACTTCCAGCTTCCAGGAGTCTCTCTGCCAAGCCCTGGATGCCTATGAAGAGAAGGAAGACGCAGCCATTCAGGAGGTAGAGCTGGGGGGACGCAAGAGGTTCAGGAACGAGGACAGGGGCCTGGCTCCCACTTCCTCTTTATATCCCCTCTTTCCTCATTGCAGGCTGCAGCTCACATCCGAGACATGGAACAGAAGAGACGAGAGATGGTACAGGCCATCTTAGAGGTTTGTGTGCCCAAGTTCAGAGTGGGCAGTATCCATCATCGTGTTCGCAACGGCTTCTGCAGAATCCTCCCACTCAGCTCCCTTTCTTTGCCTTTGCCTTTCCCCCACTGCATTTAAATTCAAATCTATTTGCCAACTTCAGGAACTGGTAATTCCTCTTCCCCAGAAAATATCAGGCTTTGCAAGTACAGTGGATGTTTTCTCTCATCCCAAGCCCCTTCATGCCAGGAGGTATCGTGCCAGGCATTGGGGCTTGCTTTATTTTTTATTTAGTTCCACTTTAAATCACCTTGTAAAGCGACTGGTGGGTAGCAAGTGGGGTGCTTTGAGATCCATAGGTGCCGAAATGCCCCTTCTGGCACAAGAACTTTTCCCTCCATCACTTACCGACTTTTTATATTTCTTTGTGGCAGCCTTCCCTGTTGAGCCCCTTTCTTCTCCCTCTGAATAGCTGAAAATGGTTCAGAAGTTTGAAGGCATTACTTGTGCTCCGACCCATGTATTATTTCAAATAGTAATTTGGGAGTTAAATTTGTAATTTAACTCTATTATCAACAGCTCATTTTAATTTTTTTTTCCCTGGGGAAATGCTCTTGGGTTAGGGGTATTTCCTTTGCTGGCATCTGTGCCTGAATGATTTAGCTGAATCTGCTCCATCTCAACACTCTCCAGATTACATTTCAAGGTATCTCCTATATTGCAAAATGTGTTGTTGTCTCTTGAAACAAGTGTGTTTTTCCTGAATTAAACTCAGCCACAGAGAGCGGACACGCTAGGTGATGGAGCCACTGCTGTCTACACCTTTACAGGGAATTTAAGGTAGGAGTTTCCTTAAATCAGAGGCATTCTTGCTTCTGTATCCCTGCTCTATTCCTGGCAATATCCTCTTCACATTACCTTGGTGCTGAGTCTGTTTTGCTTGTGCTGACAAATGTTCTGTGTTGTAGTGATTCTCCTTTTGCTATGGAAGAGCAGGAGCAGCCTGGGCCAAGCTGGAACGCCACTTTTCTTCAAGAAGAGCCTGTTTGTGCCAGCAGCACTATGCCTGAGCTGCACTATCCAGAAACAGGGCAGCCCTTAACTTTCATTGGCCACCAGGTACTCCCAGTAGGAATTCCCTCTGGCCTCTCTTGTTCAGCAGCGTGACAACCTATCAGTAAGCCTCTGTCCTGGTTCAGTCTCCGAGCTTACACCCTCCGTTTCCCAAGAACCTCGAAGAGGGAAAAGGGATGCTGTCCACCGCTGCCTACTGGACTGGGGAGGCAATACTTCTGGCTGCAGGACTCACTACCCCCTTGGCAATTTTGCACCTGGGTTTTTCAGGTCCTTCGTCCCATACAATACTAATTTGGGCTTTTCTTTCATTGTTTCAAATGCAGGAAGCAAGTGGGGAGAGCAACATTCACACAGGTAGGCTGGAGTCAGTTTTCTGAAATGACTGCTAAGCCTGGCTTTGCCCATGATGGACATTTGGCTCGCGAGGGGAAATAATTTCTATACTGAAACAATATAGTGAAACATTAATTTGCCAACTACATTTAGTCGTGTACATGTGTGTGTACAAACCATGAATTGCATGCTGCATGGCTATACATGGTGGTGTAGCCTTGAGCATTTTGTAAACAGCTGTTCTCATATCATGATGGTCAATGTAACTTGGGCACTTGAAAAGAAACATATTTCCTGATTTGCCCACCTTTCAATCTTGAGGAGCAAAACCTCCCTGGCTGATGAATGAAGAGGAGGAAGGTGAAAGGCAGATTGGACCTTCCTATGAAGAATTCCTTAAGGAAAGTGAGTGTGCAAGGGTTCCGCCCTGTGGGGCTCAGTAGGAAGAACTGAGCAAAGAATGACTCAAGGTTTTGTTTTTCTGTCCTCTTTAAAGAACAGAAGCAGAAACTGAAGCAGCTCCCACCCAACCGTGTTGGGGCCAACTTTGACCATGCTTCTCAGACAGGAGATGGTTGGCTCCCCTCCTTTGGGCGTGTTTGGAATCATGGTAGAAGATGGCAATCCAGGTAAACACACACCTTCCTCTGAGAAGGCCAGAGGCAACGACTAACACCATTAATATATTTAGAAGACTTTTAGCTCTCCCCTGTGCTGCTAGAGACAGCAGTGTTTGTGTGTGTGTGAGGTCTGGGCCTGGCTGCCACCACATCCTTCTCATTTATTGATTCTGAATTTGTTGAATTGTTGCTTATGATAACTTATATATTGGCTCATTTCATATATTCCACTATTAATTTTAACTGATAACAAAATTATTGGAATCTTCTCTGGCTTCCTAAATCTAATGGTGAATATCAACACATTACATTTGCATGGCTGCCTGTATCCCCCAAAGTGGACTCTGGAAACGCATGATGAATAAAATATATAGCCAGGAGAGGCTTTGTATGGATGCTGTAAGCACCCATTGCAGAAGAGTAGAAGAAATCCAGCCTCTCAAGTTCCTGTCCTTGATTTCAACTTGTCTTTGGCACTGCTTTTTTCTAGACATCAGTTCAAAGCCGAATCTGGAAATAAGCAGCCTCGGTCCAAGAGGAAAAGGCCTCTAACCAGCTAAAAGGTCTGCCTCCCCAAGGCAGCTTGGTAGAATTCAAAGCCCATTAATCAAAAGAAGGCCAGCTGCTGCTGTGGAAGACTTTGTGATGGCTTCTGTGAAATGAACTCTGCTCCTGTAACCTTAAGCACGTAATTGTATTAAAATTGAATTTATTATAATAAAACTGATAGTTACAACTGTATATGGATTTTACTAAAAACTATGGTTGCCAATAAATGTCTGTTACTACAAAATATTAAAAGCAAGGATGCATTTGTCTAAGATCCACAAAGCAAATATGAGCTTGCAGAAAATATTGCCATCAAAGTTAGGTGGTCATCTATGACTTTCGATATATCCCTTGCTTATTCAAGTTGTCTAAACTTATCAAGATAAGACACTAGCTGGCATACTTGCACTGCCCACACAGTTATACAGCTGATGCTTTCATAATGTTTTATTTTCATGAACCCAAATTCTGCAAACGTTTTTGCTATTCAAAAACAGTATAGAGCCATTTTACCCCTTGCATAATAATTGGCATTTGCTCAGATCATTACAAAGCCTCAAAGAGTTTAATCAATTTATTTTTTTGTGTATACAAGTAACTCTGAAAGCCATTTGAGAATCTGCAAAGCAAACCAAAGAAGAAATTAGATCTCTCTGATGCAATGTAGTCAATCCTCTTTGGCCGTGTGGAACTGTATTGGTCATCTGGGCTCACCTTCTCAAGCATCCTCTCCTGCAGCTGGTGCATCACCTCCCTTGGTGTTTCGGGTGTAGATGACCTGTGCTCTGTGCTTGGAGACCAGTTTAATTAGACCTGCCAGGAAAAGACACATCAGGGGATCAGGGAGCTTAGAAAACCGAGCGAGCAGGAGCATATGGGGAAAGGGGGGAGGGGCTGTCGGCTGCAATCCTTCAAGGCCCCACAGCCGGGCTCTTGCAGGGACAACCGAGAGCGGGGCGCCTGCAGGCCCTCACCTTTGCCCAGGAGCTCCTGAAGCGCAGCCCGCGCGAGCGACCCTCGGATCTTCAGCCTCTCCGAGACCACGGCGGGCGTGATGAGCTTGTAGTTGGGCACCTCCTTGCAGAGCTTGTCGTAGGTGGCTTTGTCGAAGAGCACCAGGTTGTTCAGCTTGTCCCTCACCTTCCCCTTGGACCACTTCTTCTTCTTGGCTTTGCCGCCGGACTTGTTGACAGGGTCCTTGTCCTTCTAGGCGGACTTGCCCGTGTCTTTCTTCTTCTTGTCGTCTTTGGGCGGCATGGCGCAGCTGGCAGCGCAACGTGCTCCTCCTGGGCGGCTTCTGGCTGGAAAATGAGAATTGCAGCTCATTATGATTGTTTGGAAATGTGCGTGCTTGCCCAAGAAAGCCAACTTCCTAGAGAACTGAAGGAGGAAAACAATCACAATGTGCCTGCCCTTTCGTTCATCTACCGAAAGAAGGTGAATGTGTGAGAGAATGTAGTTGTATCATACAACCTTAGTAACTTTTTGGAAGTCTCTGCCTCGTTACTTTTCAGTAAAGAGATCTTGGGTTAGCTTGGATTGGGATCACATGACTGAGGGTGAAATCTGGTGGAAGAGAAATAATAAGTTCTGCTCTATCAGTTCTCTGAATACACTGGCCGTGCAAATGAAATTTATGCTGTTTTTGGGTTAGTTTGTAGAATTAACTGAAATTCAAGAAACCAATGCTTTTAAAATGTTTTATTGTTTTTAATTTTGCAAAAACCAACCAGGAGCATTGCAGACTCTTGCCTTGGGATTACTAGAGACGGACATAGAGCCCAGTGGATAAAGGTTCCAAAAGATTTGGATTTACAAAGCCAGTCTGATACTTGCTCTTTCCCTTTGTATTCTACAGCAAAGTAAGAGATGTCTGTCTTTCAGCTATGACTGTTCTCCTGAGCAAAGGTGCTACCCCCAGAGGTTGGTATTGGATCCCAAAAATTATTTATGAGTCATCAAGTCTTTCGAGAAAATAGAAGATTGATTTGGTTAATCCTGATACTGACAATCAGATTTTTTTTCTTGAAGTTTATCCTAACAAAAGCTCAATAAGAAAAACAATAAAGCTAAATTAATCAGTGATGCAGTTACCTTGAATTGTTTCATAGGTGTAGACGAGCACAGAGATGACCTTGGAAAAGATATGCAGAGACTGTTAGTAAAACATGAGTCCAGTCTAGGAAGGCAAAAAAAAAAGTGTGAGAAAGAAACTTAAGACTGCCTCATTTGACTTTCTTTGGTATAAGAAAGAGAAGGGGAAGCATTGTCAGGTTTTCAAAATCTGCTGTTACAGCCTTGATCAATGGAGCAGAATTCTACAATATCTCCTATTATCTGTAGCAAGCAAGCTCTAGAAGAAGAGGGTCTCTATATAAATGGGTTACAATGATCTGGAGTGCCTCATTAATTTAGATGTTAAACATAGTGCCCCAAATTATGCCCAAGCCATCTTTATGGCTTTTCTGTTGCATTTGTTTGCACACTTAAAAAACCCCAATTCCTCCCAGCAAACTGATCTCTGTTAGAAAAGCTCCAAGGGATCACATAACCCTAAAGACTTTTCCATACCCGGGAGTCAGTTCCTGTGTTAGAAATTTAGAAGGAGCTTTTCGCAATCCTCTAACTTCCTGTATGGCTTTTTACAAGCTCTGGGCTTCATTTCCACCCTTCACTGATTTAATTCTCTGCTGGGCAGCCAGGCACGCTTCCATTCTTCCAGAAAGGTGGTCTTATTTCATTCCCTCTTCACCTTGCAAAGATCGGCTGTAAAACAACGAGTAAAACAGGGCTTATGCCCTTTCCTCCCACCAATCCCGGTTACTCTGATTACCCAAGATTTATAATGTATTTACAAGAAGCAGAAGGGGAGGGAAGGCTTTTAATTTCTTTCTGCCAAAAGAATGATTGGAAAGGCATAGTTTCCTTTTCCAAAGGACTTTCTTGCCTAACAATTAGATGTGCCAGCACGTATTTTTACCTTGCACAAAAAACAGGAGGAGCGATCTGCAGAGGGAAGGCTGGTATATAGTCGGTCCTGGTGGGATCTACCTACAGATCTGGATCAAAGAAACAAAGTGAGTTGCATTCTATGATGGTGATAGTACAGACAGCTCATCTACCAAGCCGTGGTGTTTTTTATCTACTACAGAAAGCCAGGGCAGTGCTTGGAGACATTCATGCAAAAAAGGCCTCAGGCCCTTTCTGCGTTCCTGATTTATAGCATCTTACAACATCATCCAGCCATTGCTGTGTTAATAGAAATCCTGTCTTCGTTACTGATATATCGCCACAGCGATGGCCGGATGACGCTATAAGACTCTATAAATCATTGCTGTGGAAATGGCCTCAGTGTCTTATGGTTTATGAACTCACTGGGAATGGGGAAAATGAAGACAGAAATTGATTTCTAGGAGTCAAGGGGACTGAATGGCATGAGAAGGAACATTAGTCATCACGGCATTTCTCAGTCAATCCGAATAATGTGAAAGTATTCATGTGACTTTTTAATTTGCTCCTTCAAAACAATAGAAACTAGATCTTTCTTTTTTAAAAAAAGCTCCTCCTTTGCCAGGGAACTCTTTTACTAGTGATTGAACAGTCAATCCCTCCCCGAAAAGGTCAACATTTGTATTAATTGATCCATAAGGTATGGGAGAAAAAAATCTTGGACAGCAAAACAAAGAAGCATTCCCTGAACTTGGCATATAAAATAAAAGGATCATCTCGCGTCATCTCTCTTGCAATGTCATGTGCCTTTGTTACATCACTAACACTATGAAAATGAAGGTTCCCATAAGGGACTGAGGTATTCTAATAAAGAGGAGGGTAATTTTGGTCCTTGTTCTCATTTCCTGGGGTCTTCAGACTAATGTCAAGAGCTCTCTCTAAATTAGCAGTTCAGACTGGTAAGAGCTGTTTGGTAACCTTCTACTGGTAAATTTTTTCTCAGGTCAAGCACATTTCTCCCCCCCCCCCCAAGATATATTATCAGGAGACCCCATAACCTGGAAAAATCACCAGGCTGTAGACACTTCTCAGGGAATGCAGGGGTTCTTGAGATGCCCGTTTTTACCTCCTCTTTACTATGGAGAAAACAAAGTACAGGTAATCCTTGACTTACAACCATTCGTTTAATGACCATTCAAATTATAATGTCACTGAAAAGAGTGGCTTATGACCATTTTTCACAATTACAACCATTGCAACGTCCCCATAGTCATGTGATTGAAATTCGGGCACTTGACAACTGACAGATATTTATGAGAGTTGCACTATCTTGGGATCTTCATTTCCAGCTAGCTTCCCACAAGCAAAGTCACTGGAGAAAGCCAGATTTCCTTAATGACCGCTTGATTCACTTAACAATTGCAGTGACTCACTTAACAATGGTGGCAAAAAATGTAATAAAATGAGGCAACATTCACATAACCAATGCCTTGTTTAGCAACAGAAAGTTTGGGCTCAATTGTGGTTGTAAGTTGAGGACTATCTATAGTTGAGGTTGGTCATTTCTAAACAAGGAGAAATTTCAGGTTTGTTTACTTTATATTCGGCATGGAAATTGCAGGAGACTGATGATTCTTTAGACCTCCAAAGATAAGGGGTTAAGAGGATAAGAATGGAGTCTTTGGTTTGTCAGCTGTAGGTGAGCACTGATTGGGATATGAGACTTTCAGCATTTTGAGATATGTAGAAGTGAAGATGAACCGAGGTTCACTTTGGACAATTTGGACTTATTCACAATTTAAACTTGTTAAGATGATTTTTATTTTACATTTAGTTTCACTTAAATGTTCACACCATTTTTTTGATCTGTCTTAATCACCGTAGTCGTGTACGATAGACTAATTAACTGCTTCTAAGAGCCAAAGCAAATAGTCCCAATGAAATTAAAATTAAAACCTGAGGATCTGTATGTGTGCGCATAGAAAAATCCAGCACTTTTATATCATTTGGATTTTAGTGGTGAATTAAACTTCACTTACTTTATCACTGCAAAAATCAATAAAGTTTAACAGAGCTTAACTTCAGCAAGATTGTGCCTATATGTATTTAACACAGAATGCTTTTCAGTTTTACTTCTCTGGTTAGAATAATCTATTCAGACAATAATAATGCTGTAGAATATTTCATCTTGTGAAACACATTATTTGACTTTGGTACCGATCGTATTATCAATTCTTAATTCCCTATTGAGCCAGCACAATAGGAAATATCCAGCTGAATCTCATTCCTCAACAGAATGCATACTTTGAGTCAGGGGTGAAATCTACTTATCTTTGCTAGTGGTTCGGGTGTGCTCCCGCGCGGGAGCACACGGGTGCATGCACAGATGTTTGAAAAAATGGGATGTAATGACATCCCAGCAGGTGGGCGGAACCTCCCTCTGCCAGCGCTTCAGTGAGCCGGATAAAACTGGGAGAATTTCACCGCTGCTCTGAGTGAAACATTCAGATGCCTCCAGATCGTGTTGAGGAAGAATTTAGTCTATGGAAGGGAAGCAGAGAAGATAGCCTTAGATGTGTGGACTTCAACTCCCAGAAAAATTCTTCTTAACTATGGTCATATTGGCTGGGGGTATTCTGGGAACTGAAGCAATTACAAAATTGCTCAGTTTAGGAACACTGATCTACATCGTAGAAAACCAATGATACAATACTGGTGCAGTGCAGGCGAGTCACTTTTGTTAGAGATTATTTATATTTGCAATTGATGACCTTAATTCCAATAACTCACAATCAAAGTGAAATATTTCAGCTACAGGTGCACAGCCTGCTGCTATTGCATATATCAGGGCGGCAAATGCATTTGACAAGTCTGACTTTAACAAGACAATTCTTCAAGGGAGTTCTTGGGAGTTACCGAAAACTTTCATTCTGTTTTGATCCCAGGTATTCCATTATAGATAACAAATATAGGGTCCACTGAAAGCTGAGCACACTTTAATGACAGGTCAACGATTTTAGTGGAAGAGTTTAAAGACTGTTCTTTACTGTCTTATTGAAATCAGTGAGATATGCAGGGTAATCTTTGCATATTTCTTTATCAGCAAAGTCCTGACCTTTCAGGGTCTGGCTTAATATCATGTCAATGGCTCAATTATCACACTAAATAAGCTTTCTTGTAAGTGTTATTCTTTGGGGGGGGGACACTTTTGTCCTCCCAGATGCTTTGTAGAAAATATTCTCAAAATGTATCTGTGTTTGTGTGCCTGTAATTCCAAGATGTATATATAGGTCTATAAAATCTGCCTCAAAGTAAGTAAAAGGACATTTGATCGGCAGGAAAGAGCATATATTTGGATTATATATTCTAGTGGGTAACACTATCTTTCAGTAGGCTAATTTTTCCTCTACAAACTGCCAATCCAATTGCAAAATCAAAGCTAAAAGCAGAACAGTGCCTTGAAAACTAGAAATGAATTAGCACCAAACTTTGATTTAAAAAAAAAATCAACAGAGAGAAAAGCTGAGCTGTCTGGCTAGAAGAAAAAGAAAACTCAGCTTTAAGACAGGTCCACTACTGCATGCACTGATGCCATTTCTATTTCTGAATGCTGTATAATTAATAAATTGTCACCAAACTAAAGCATATATAAATACATTTGTTGATAAACCTAGACTTGTTTCCCTTCTGAATGCAACTCAGAAGATCTCCACCCTAAAAATTACTCTTCTGTAGAAATAATATTTTATGTACGTTTATGTATATAAAATGCATTGATTATTTCTGTATTTCTCAAGGGAAGACTGTTTTTCTGATGCATTAGTTCACCCGACACCATCCTTTAAAAAAAAAAAGGGTATAGTTTTTGAAACTCCCCTATCACTGAGCAAGTAAATTCTTAGCACATTTGGCAAAACCCAGAAACCACTCACCAAACAAGTCTGTATTCTCCCAAACTTGTAACATTTTATTTTTAGCAATATCCTCCTGTTTATTTCTTTTCTCTATAGATAACATTTTGGTTTAGACTTATCCAAAATGTTTGTTTTGTCTGGAAGGGAGCTAGATGACTTGTCATGAAGTATGTGATGATGTAACTGGTTTTAATCACAAACTGACAGTGTTATCAGTCACCCAGCAGCCAGTGTTTGAACTGGACAGGAGTGAAAGACACACACCTCATTGAGCAAGAATTGTTATGCCTTACACTTTAGCAGTTTTATCATCATCAAAACTAATTGACCATTTGCTGGAGGTGCAATAAAAAAATGAAAATAGATCCTACTATCACATGAGTATTCCTAGTGGGTAATTGGTGACTCATATGTTTATTTTTTACCCTCACTAATATCCAAATGTATGACTTACACAATAGATATGAGCAATGCTCTGTTTTATCGCATCTTCTCAAGGGAAGTTCCAGAAGTTGCAAAAAAAAAAAAAAAAGACATTCAATCTTTGTCTTCAAGAATCACAACACAGAATGGACTCGCTAAATCAAGAATATGAAGACTCACTGGGAAAGTACCATTCAGAATACATGAGGGGAAAAAAACCTAAGGCATTTAATTTGTCACCAAACAAGGGCTCAAACTTTGGAATTCCCCCCCCCCCATCATTCTGAGACAGCTTGGGGGAGGGCTGCAAAAAGGATCAAGGAAAACACATTTTGCATTCCTGAAATAGAGCATCAACCTCCGAATGGAAGATTGCAAGGAAATTTTAATGTATGTTTTTGCAGCCTGTGAAACTGCCAACCAGTCTTTCTTATCTTGCCCACACCGTTCTTAATACAATGCTTAGTGCATCTCTCAGGCCGTTGGAATGTTAGCAGCTGCTTGGAGTTGTATGGTCCAGGAGTACATTCAGTGTAAGCATGTATTTATGCAGAGTCTACAACCCATGGGCACTGAGTGCATATGGCAAAAAAGATGGTCTCATATTGCTACAGAAACAGACCTGGGCTTGCTGCCTGTAGCACAAAAACCCTGGTAGCACCTTTTCAGATTAACACATTTTATAAAAAGGTATAAGGTTCATGATTTGCAACTTACTTCATCAGTCCAACTAGTCCAGGCTAGTCTAGAGAAAAGAAGCACTGTGTGTGTGTGTGTGACAAGATAGCAGTATTTGCCACATAGAAGAGGGAGTCAACTTATTTTCCAAAGCACCAGAAGGCAAGGCTAGAAACAATGGATGGAAACTAATCAAGGAGAAAAGCAACCTGGAATTAAGGAGAAACTTCCTAACAGTGTTCCACTTAACCAGTGGGACAGCTTGCCTTTGGGAGTTGTGGGTGCTTCATCACTGGAAGTTTTTAAGAAGAGATTGGACAGCTACTTGTCTGAAATGGTATAGGGACTCCTGCTTGAACTAGAAGACCTCCAAGGTCCCTTTCAGCTCTATTCTGATTGATTGATTGATTGAAAGATTGAACTTTCAACTCTATTATTAACTTCATCTTGCATCTGATAAAGTGAGCTGCAGTCATGAATGCCTAAATCTTTTGATAAAATGTTTGAGTCTGAAAAGGTTCTGCTAGACTCCTGATTTTGGCTACCATAAGACTAAGACGGCTCTCCTTCTACAAGGCTTGTAACTCAACAAGTGGTGCCAGAAATTCATTTTGATCGAAGGCAGTGTGCACTAAATAATCCGCTTGACTTAGACTTTGACAGATAGTATTAGTTCTGTTAGAAATATTATATATTATATGTGTTAATATAGAAAAAAAATGTTATAATGATATAGTTTTACCGAAAATAATGTAAATATGT
>JANHFK010005554.1:220483-232027 GCA_036250565.1 Sibynophis collaris | reverse complement strand
GCCCACCAAGCCACATCACGCCCACCAAGCCACGCCCACAGAACCGGTAGTAAAAAAATTTAGATTTCACCACTGTTGTGTACTAATCAGAGGTGACCCTAATTAGCTTCCATGCCGGTTTGGCCACTATAAAGAGACAATAAAGTAAAAGCAAAAAGCAAAATTTCCCAACTCAAGAATTTCAAATTTTGCTATTTCGTAAGTTTTAACAACTGAAAAAAAATAATAACACTGACCTGCAATTGCTCACCTTCTTTAGCCTAAAGGAAAAAAGCAGTAAGAATTAACCTTTCCCACTTTTTAGTCTTTAAATCTAAGAGGTACATTTGCTACATCTTATCCACATCCATTATAGCTGAGCAGAGATTTTTATTTTATTGTAGGTTCTACAATAAACAACATTCCGGGTTACTGTTATTTAAAAAATACCTTGCAATAAAAATGAATAGTACCTAGAAGTATACTAGAATAACAGGCTAGATGAAGCCTGTATAAAAGCCAAAACAAACTTGTGTCTTAAGTACTGGTGCTCATTCTTTACAGCCAAAGCAGTCATGTAACATCAGTCCTATGGATGGTGCTTTGGTTGCTGGTTTATTACTGTGTGCTGGTTATAACCTTGAAAGTCTCACGTACTTGGGGCCTGCAACCACTTGCTCCAAACACAGATAGTCCTTGACTTATAACTGTTCATTCAGTGACTGTTCAAAGTTATGACTCTTGGTTTTTCACATTTATGACTTATTTCAAACTTATGACCATAGCTTATTTTACACTTATGATCTTTGCAGCATCCGCATAGTCACGTGATCAAAATTTGGATGCTTGGCAACTGGCCTCTATTTATGACTATTGCAATGTCCCATGGTGGTGTGATCGCCTTTTGCGACCATCTGACAGGCAAAGTCAACGGAGAAGCCAGACTCACTTAATAAATACGTTATTAATTTAACAATTGCAATGATTCACTTAATGACTGTGGCAAGAAAGACTGTCCACCCTCCCCTACCTTCCATAATACTATGGAAATACCAAAATTGCTATGGATAAAATCATTTGGAGGGTAAGCACAATGTTTTCGCTCTTCATAAAAAGATTGCTTCTGTCCTCAGTGGACAACCATCTGCCAGGGCTGAATATGTAGCCTTGTGCACCCATATAAGGAGAGACAAATTGGTCAAAGCAGTGTTGTAATGTTGTGAACCCTATCTCTGGTTCCATGTGATGTTGCATGCATGTCCCAAGTGGCTGAAACTGGGGAGGAGGGGCGGGCTACACTATTTTTGACATTGTGATTCAACAGCTTGTCCCAAAAATGCTTTTCTAAAGGGCAACTGGATCTACTTGGTCTTTTTCTTTGAAAACGTTTAGCTTCTTGGATGAGAAACAAAACGTTTTCAAAGGGAAAAAAAAACAAGAAAGTCCAGTTGCCTTTTGGAAAAAGCACCTTTGGGACAACCTTGACCTGGATGATTGGGAATCTCCATAGATTCAATAGTTTGTGTGTGTGTGTGTGTGTGTGTGTGTGTGTGTGTGTGTGTGTGTGAAGCTGCGACTATCTTGAGTAAGGTAGAAATAAAATTGAAATTATACATAATGTATACTATATATTTTTATGTTAAACACAAAAAGGAAATTAAATAGAAATCATATTATTGTGCCTACTTGTTAACATATGCCTAAACCATTAAACAGTTAATTATTAAGCACACAGATTTCAATATTCCTGAACCTATGCTATCCTTCAGCTGAGGTGATTGGCAAAATATCTATGCTGATTTTTTTTCCAGCTGTTAATCAGATCAATTATCACCAATAGTTTTGGTTGTTTTAACATTCATTTCTCTTTTTAACAAACTAGGAAGCAAGCACTCAAAACTGAGATTCCACGTTAAATATCTAAGTTTGTTTTCTGGTATTATAAAAAAAATCAAAAATCAAACTGACCTGTTCCTCTATATTCTCAGCATCAATTGTCTCATCCTGAACAATCTCAGCTGGAGCCTTGGTAAGATAAATTCTAGTTACATTTGCATAAAAGATGGAAATAAATCAAAGTTTTCCTATATTATCATGAATTTTTAAAAAACCCTTTATACCTTTTGCCCTTTGTTAGCAACGCTGAAGGTCGCTTCTTATGAACAGTAAATGCAAATGACAAATATCCTAAATGATTTCAGTTACTAAAATTATTTTTGGTTTTAAAATGAAAAAAATGTTAAGTTATAATAAGGATTTCTTTTTACATATCTAATATTATTCCCTATAGTCCCAGTGGTGGGACTCATCTTCCGGGGAGGGGATGAGTCTGCATATTGAGATGAGGTGGACCGGTTGCTTTCGTGGTGTGGAGACAATAATTTGGTCCTTAACACCAATAAGATCAAGGAGCTTATAGTGGACTACAGAAGGAATAGATCAGACATCCAGCCCTTGGATATCAATGGAGACCGAGTGGAGCAAGTGGCCAGTGTTAAGCTTTTGCGTGTTATCATAAAAGAGGACCTGACGTGGGGTGCTCACATTGCAGCACTGGTCAAAAGGGCCCAGCAGAAATTTTACGACCTGAGACTTCTCAGGAAACAATAACTGAATGAAAAACTGCTGGTGACCTTCTACTGCTGCACTATAGTGAGTATTTAAACTTACTGCACCTGCATATGGTTTGCCAATTGCACAGTGGCAGATAGGACAGCGCTCCAGAGGGTTAATATCATTGCCCAGAGGATCATTGGTTACCTTCTCCCCCCTTTGGAAGAGCATTATAGCTCCTGCTGCCTTAAAAAAGTTCAAAACATTCTTAAAGCTCCATCTCATCCTGGGCACCCTTTATTTTTTTAATTATTACCATCTGGCAGACGGTACAGGATAATAAAACCAAGGACAAATTGGCTGAATCCCAGGGCAGTAACTATATTGAATTCTACTTTATAGTGTATTATTAATGCGGTATCATGGGTTTTCAATTCAATTGTATAGAAGGATGTGTGTTTTTGTTTTAGTTTTATAGTTTTCTTATGCATGATGTACACTGAAGATGGCATTTAATTTCGTTGTACAAGGTGTAATGACAATAAATTAAACTAAAGTAAACTATGGCTTAAAACAATGACAAAAAACAAAAACAAACCTCTTTTATACTCCCGGGATCTGCATAAATCTCCTCATCCTGGATGATCTCAGCTGGAACCTTGGATAACATAAATTCCAATTCAGATTTATATAAACAAAAGTAAACAACTTTCAGCTGTTTAGAATTACAGATTAGGAAAAAAGCAGCCAGCTATTTTCCTTTTTGAGGAATAAACTGTCTATGTAGCAAACCTAAGGCTCACTTCTTTTGAGTAACAATATAAACACAAAACCTGCTACAAATGTCATAATATTTTTTTAACAAACTGATAAAAAAGAATGTATACCTGAGATTTCATTTGAAATAACCAATATCAATTCAAATGCTGTAAAAATGATTAACAAAAAGGAACCTGTTCTTTTCTAATTCCAGGATGCAAATACCTTTTCTAATTTTGGACACTCTGCTACAGCTTTGCTTCGAAATAAAGTCTGTTTAAGATTTAAATGAACAGAATTCAATAAAATGAAATTTACCCTATATTATTTTATCACAAATACGGAAAAAAAGACAAGCAGTGATTTATTTCCATTACCTTGTATTACTCTCCAGTGTTGAAAAATCAGTAAGAAAACTAATACGTTTTATTGTAATCCTAGGATATAAATAAATTTCCTTGTTCTGGAAAATTTCAGCTACAGACTTTATTAGAATAAAATCCAGTTATGATTTATATGACAAGGAAAAAACAAAACATAAGCTTTTTGGCATAACTTTATCACAATCAGAAAATAAGCCATGTTCTACTTAGCTTTTAAAAACTGATTTCTCTACTTTGTACAAGCAAATCAAAAAGCCAGTTCTTACTAATGATTGTGTTTGGTCAGAAAAAAGGTGGGATTTTTTTGTAATTCTCTCTCTTTAATAATGGAATATTAAAATCCGTGGAATAGACAACTAGTAGAATTTTTAAAAATGATTATAAAATATACTGTATACTGCTGCTTCGTTGAAATACGGGGCACAACCATACCTGGCCAGTAGATGGCAGCAAAAATATGAACACCCCTCTTTGAAGATGGAATAGTAACAGCACCTTTAGACTTCATTCATCTGGAAATCATCTTAACTAAACAAGGCATGATTTTTAGTATTTTATCATTATATAAGTCAGTGTTCAAGAGTCTTGAAGTGGAACTTGGCCAATAGATACGTAATAAAGCCAGAGATGAATCTACAAAGTTAGAGACTTCCTAAGATTTTCACATCCATAGTATTTCATTTCTGAAGATATAGCATAGACTATTTTTGACTATACATATTAATACTGGTGGCTGTATTTTCTCATAATTTATATTCACTTAAAAAGAACACTCCCTCACTCAAAAAAAAAATTATGTTGTCTGCTACTTAAAATCTGAAATGGAGATCTAGTTGGCAAGATGTTAGGTCCTTTACAAAAACACTTTGACTTTATTAGTAATCTTAAAAGAAAAACAAACAAGGGCAGTTGGGAATCAAAATTCTAATAAATTCATTCAGAAAAAAATCTATTTTAAACTGACCTGATCAATGGGTATTTCCACTTTAACATCTTTGTCTTCTTGAATCTCATGAGCCCCTTCAATTTCTGTTGCGGATTTATGAGCTATATAGATACTATGCTCTGAAAATAAATTAATTAAAAAATGTTTATCTTACTCTACTACTAACATAAACATTGTACACATACATATCTATAAATGAAAACTGCAGCTACATTGTTTTTGCTAAGCATTATTTGTAGTTAACAGATATTTAAATCTCATTTTTAAGCAACAGTTGTTTAATAATAATTATTAGGGTTAGTATTTTTTACATTAAGAATCATCCTTATTAGTAAATGAGTAAGCAAAAGGAGATATTATTCAGCTTCAGAAGCATGAATTGATAAATAATAGAAATATTTAAATCCCTAAATGTTTAGCCTTCTGCTACCAGCTCTTCAGCTTTATTTCATATGTGTGGGTTCAATTAGTATTTCAAGGCAAATTGATCCAATATGGGCTGCCTAAAATCCAAATGCACAAAAAAGGAACTAATGTAAGCCTTGAATTTGTGTAACTGTTTTCTAAAAACAAAGAACCAAAATGAGTTTAATAAAAAAGCAACAAAAGTACACACATCAGTGAATGTGCATTTGTTCATTGCAATAAAAAGGCTCCTATTAGAAAAGTACATACTGTGTTTTAAACCATTATTAATTTTTCAATATTGCGATTATACAATAATATTAGTATAATATAATACAGTATTTTAGAGGGCATCATCTTACACTTTTAGGGAAAAAATACTTCAGCATTATCCACTTTGTCATTCCATTACAGCTACATTTATTTTTGGTGCCTTTAAATCTGAAGAATAATCCCTGCAGTTTTCTTGGCAATGTTTTTTCAGAAGTGGTTTGCCACTGCCTCTTTTCCAGATCTGAGAGAGAGAGGGCCCAAGGCTACTCAGCTGAGTTTGTGCCTCAGGTGGGAAGAGCTCATGGTCTCCCGAACTCTAGCCTGATGCCTTAACCAAACTGGCTCTCTTCATGTGGATCTACTAAGACATAAAGAGAATGAATGCAACAACAACGTCATCTAACGTGTTATGTACCAGTGTGAGAGAGTCACTGCCCCCTTAGTTTCAGTTATTAGTTGTACCAGTCTTATCTTTGATAACTGCATCCAAATGTTCAGTCCTTTACATCACTAAGTAGGAATGTTAGCCAATTCTCCATGGCAAACTGCTTCATTTCAGTAGCATTTGAAGGTTTTCTAGCATGACCCATACACTTCAGTGTCAGCTGTAACGTTTGTGTGGTGCTTATGACTTTGATATTTTTCATTCCAAAACAATTAGTTTGTTTTTCTTTATCCATATTCTTGGAGACTTACTTGTATGTTTTGGATCACTAACTCATGGTTTCCACTTCATTTAGGAGACAAAAGATCTAATACTCTTCTGTGAAATCTTCCAAAACAAACAGAATTCCCCTTCCTTTAAATAGTGAACATCCAGATTCTGAAGCAGCAAAGTGTCCCTAAACTATGACACTACCATCTCTATGATTGACAAGTGGTATGATATTCTTGTTGTGGAATACCATGCTTGGTTTCTAATAGCCATAACCTCATGTAGCTTGAAATTTGTACTTTGGGTTCATCTGTCCACAAAAGATTGCTTCACAAGTCTGGAGAGTCATCCAGATATTTTTCTTCCAAACTTGAGATGAGCATTAATGTTCTTTTATGAGCCATGACTTCTGTGTTGCTATTTCCCATGAACTTCATGTTTTCTCAGTTTGTTTTCTTTTCTTGATGTTGGAGTCTTATAAACTTATTTTAACAAAGGTTAGAGAAGACGGCAAGTCTCTGGATTTTGTTCTGGGGTCCTTTGTGACTTTCTGAACAATTTTATGCTCTGCTCATGGAGAGATTTTGACAGGATAGCTGTTCCCTATTGTTCCAAATCTTTTCATTTTAAAACCATATCTCCGACTATAGATGGATGGATCCCAAAGCTTCATATAAGATTTTGTAATTTCTTCCAGAGAGGCAGATATCAATGTTATTTCTATGGAGGTTTTCAGAAATTTCTTTTGAGTAGGGCACAATGTGCCACTAGGAAAAATCAAAGTTTGTGTAAGATATATAAAGCTGGATCAAATCAGCTGACAATTTACTGAAGTACTTGTTGTCCTAATTAATTCTTTAACTACATCAACCAAATTAGAAGGAGAGGGATTAACTTTTTCACTCTGACAAATTACATGTCAGATGACTCTGTTTATTTTAAAAAATGAAACAAATTTGAAGCCTCTGGGTGATTTCTTCACTCAAATTCCTTTTTCATGTGTAATTTTGATTAAAATGGCAGCAGAGATATGCAAAAATCCAGAAAAGAATATATACTTTTTCACATAATTGTACATTAGCCACAAATACATAATCATCAAATAGGTTTATCCCAGAGAAGAAATGAGAGCATTTAAAAATACAAACAATTCCAACATGTATCTGAAATTTTAATGTAATTCATCTTTGAATCTTAAAATGTATATTTCTCATTTGTCAACTTCCAATTCCTACCCTGAGCTTTCAAGTAACTAAATATGGGATCTAAGCCATTACAAGTAAAATCTGGTAATGGGTTTTACGGCCAAATTTCAATGGCAAATGAGAAGGGTCTGAGGGGGGCTACCAAGATTGTGCAAAATATAATGGGAATTTTTTGCTATACAATTCATAAAGAATGATGATATTACATATTTTGAGAATTAAAGTATAACTACAGTAAATCAACCTTGTAGCTCTAAGTAGTCGCTTAAGCTCCTCAAGAGGTACCTATGCCAAATGTAAATTTTGAGGCTTTTTCTTTGCACAACTGATTTTAAGGCAAATAATTTAAAGAGGTATGAACAAGAATTAATATTTTGAAGAGCAAATTCTTCTGTTGAGCTTATAAAACTAACTATGAAGTGTTTAAAATGAAACTTGCATTTGGAGACAATTGTTTTGCAATTACTGACATATAATTTAAACAAAATAGTTTGATGTAAGCACCAATTACGTTCATTTCTCAAGCACAAGAAGAATATTCAAGTACAATTACAAAGGGCCTTTTCCCACTGCTGTCCATCCATCCCTTCAGAAAGAATATCGTGTGAAAGTTGCTGTTTTCACTGGCAGTCCTTATCTTGTATCTATTGTTTCTGTTCCTAATCATTGCTGACATTTGACTTCTCTCCAAAGCAGTGTTTCTCAACCTCAGCAATGTTAAAGTATGTGGACTTCAATTTATTTATAGTTTATTTATTTATTTATAAATGTTATTGGCCGCTCCTCTTACCATAAGATAACTCTTAGGGTAAGAGTAATAAAAATATATCTACCTTAAAACAAGAATAATTTAAAACCAAGTTTAAAATCAAGGTCACGTGGTGACGGCCAGGGCGGAATGGGTAAAGGTAGAATCTGTTGTTACTCGATCACTCATTAATCAATCAAGTATGCTGTTCCCCCATTGGGGCTCCAAGCCAACTAGCGGGGCCAAGTCTTTAGGCCCTTAGGATAGGAGGGTTGGGGCCAACCTCACACTGGAGTGGGGCAAGATGTTTCAGAGGGCAAAAGGAACAGCAGAGAAGGCCCTCCTCCCGGACCCCGCCAGCCAGAATAGTCAGGCTGAAAGGACCCGCAGCAAACCTCCTCTGCCAGCATGAATGGGACGGGTCAATCCCAGTGCAGTGAGATGCTCCCTCAAGCAACCTGGATATGTGCCATGAAGGGCTTTAAAGATCATCACTAACATCTTGAATCACACTTGGAAGCAGACCGGCAACCAATGCAGCTTGTAGCTATTCTTGGCGGCCCCAAAACTGCCTGCACTCTGCATTGGCTGTAGTCTCTGAATGCTCTTCAAGGGTAGCCCCATGTAGAGCCCATTACAATAGTCCAATCATGAGATGACTAGGAACTGAACAACTGAGCGCAGGTAATCCTGATCCAGGAAAGGCCACAACTAGTGCACAACACAAAGTTGTACAAAGACTCTCCTAGCTCCTCAAGCAGGCAGTAAATACTTCAAACTTTGGTGATGGATGATGTTGCCCAGTGATTTCATACAGATATTGAAAAGGAGTGGAGAAAGTATTGAGCCCTGCAGCACATCACAAAATGGCAGCCGAGGGCTGGATTTCTCTGGACCAATACCCAGAAATCTTCAGTCAACCATGCTGGCTGAAGGATTCTGGGAGTTGAAATCCACACCACTTAAAACTACTGTTGTTGACAAACACTGCTCCAAAGTAAAGGTGACAAAGCTTAATAGATTTTAGACATCTTGAAGCTGGAGTAAGGGAAAAACATGACTTTAATACTAGTATAGTGAAGGATGACTAACCTCCCAGATCAAATCTGTGCCACAATTAAGTGCAAGTAGGAAAAGACCCAATGTCATTCTGAAATCTTAGGCACCAGTTACATTATGTCATGTTACCATCATTGGGAGACACAGGTCTAGGAGCCTGTCTTTCTTGATTTGCTTTGTCAGATTTGGCATAATAAATGGAGATCTTATCTCCTCCTCCTTGTCTTGATACTTCTATGGGAGTCACAATGCGATCTCTTTGCTTAGGTGCTTCTATAGGAGGCTGCAACAAATACAAATCCCAAAATGATGGTTTTATTTCTTTGGTGTTCAGAACTCTCTCTCTCTCTCTCTCTCTCTCTGCTCTGGAGTGTCAATGTGGTATAGAGGTGTTGGATTGCAAATGGGAAGACCCAGCATTAGTTCTCTCTTAGGCACAGGGATCCTGCCTTGGGTACGAAGTCAACTGGGTGAAATTGGGCAAATCACTCTCGTCCTACAAAGGAGACAAGGGCAAACCACTTCCAAAACCTTGCCAAGAAAATGCAGGGACTAGTCAAGGCAATCACCAAGAGTCAATACTGATTTGAAGGCAAAATAAGGAAAATAAAAAATAAAATAAGTAAAAAGAAGAGTGAAAAATAAAAAAGTACAACCACATAGTACATCAACTCACGGTCCAGTGGTAACAAAAAGAAATGGGCTGGAGAATGAGAACATATGGCACAGTTCTTTTGTTAGAAAATATACATTTTTAATTATCACTTCTTCAGCAATTGTTCAAAAGTATAAGGGGTTGAATGATTTTTATGCCCTGTTCTCAAACTTTGGGCTGTTACTGTAGCCCAGAGGTAACATGACCTCCATCCCCTTCTGCTGCCACATAAAAGAGGGATCAATCTATTCTTCAAAGCACTTGAAGGCAGGACAAGAAGAAATGTATGGAAACTAATCAAGGAGAGAATCAGCCTAGAACTAAGGAGAAATTTACTGATAGTTAGAACAATTAATCAGTGAAACAACTTGCTCCAGAAGTTGCAGGTGCTCCAACACTGGAGATTTTCAAGAAGAGATTGGACCAACCATTTGTCTGAAATTGTACAGGATTTCCTGCTTCAGCAAGGGGTTGGACTAGAAGTCCTCCAAGGTCCCTTTTCCCTTCCAACTCGGTTATTCTGTTCTGTTTCCCTGCACTCTGCAGCCCCTGTTATCCTGCATTCTGCCAGCACTTAGCTTAATACGATGATGAGCAGGAGAGCCCAACACCCTGTATTCTGTATGTATAAGGAAGAAAGGTAGGATGTTACATCAGCAAACTAAGAGGTGACCGAGTAAATCCTTAACTCTATATCTACACCCTACTGTCCATGGTGATCAATTGGTCATTATGCTGAAGAATTAGTGCCATTAGATTTGGACAAAAGCCACTGGTTGCTAGTGAGTTGATGTATTTGGCTATTCTATTTTTGGGATTTACCAAGATTTTGCTTTTTGCATTGTAAAAGGGAAGAATAACATTTGTGCTATGATGCTAAGGTATTATATTTCGTAATAAATGATATACAAAAATAGTAGAGTAGTAACTAAAAGACATTTAGACGGAGAGTTTGCCCATATAAATTTAGCTCAACTGCAAGACTTAATGGAACTCAAGCAGTATTCAGAGTTAATGTTATATATGCACTGTATATTTCATAGTATTTTAAAACAAAGTCTTACCTTTTTCAGAGATGGCTTTTCTGGAGGTTCTGGTGAATTCAAAAAATTCCTAAAATGCAAAGGACAATTTACCTAAATAATTATTTATAAATGTAACTGTAAATCATATTATTGTAATTATCTTTATTTAATAAAGTAACCCTAACCATTCAGATTCATAAATAACTTTCAGATTAGTTGGTCACAAACTACTATAATGTCAGTAGTGAGCATGAGGACATTTTTTAAAGAAGTAGAGAATAGAAAACCTTTCAGAGACATCTTAGGATTTAAGAACTTGCAGTAGTATACAATATTTTATGAGCCTGGGCTAGGGGAAACAAAATCAATAAATTTGTTCATATTTAGTTTGATTAAATTTAATTAATATAGTATAATCATTCATCACATATTCCTTAGACAATTATCAGTAGGTCACACTAAATCTTTCAATATGCAGAACTCTGGAGCTGTACCCTGAACATTTCAATACTAGACATTGTTCACTCCTAATTTAAAGGTATGATCTAGTTTTCGGACTTAAATTTTCTTCCTAGATTTTATCTTTCAGGTAAATGAAATTTATTTATCACTAGATACTGTCCTGAAAGCACTTCATTCCTGTTTTTCTTTTCTGATGTGAAACAATTCAGATTGCTTGCATCCTAAACTGTTACTGTTCAGGATGGATAGTACATAGAGATAAGGGAATAGAACATTTCAGATCTCACAAAGTTCTGAATGAAAAAGGCCTGTTTCAGAGCTCGACCACTCCCAGGACTTTGCAAACTAGCTCCAGATTGTAGTTTGGCAATTACTTTGAGAAATTGCCAGTTCACCCACAAAACATCATGTTCTAGAGAACTCTGGTAAGGTCTGGA
>JANHFK010005554.1:139632-152529 GCA_036250565.1 Sibynophis collaris | reverse complement strand
CTTTCCTTTCTCTCTCTCTCTCTCTCACACACACGTTTTCTCATTGGTCTTTCCCACTGATTTTTTTATTTGGTGTTTCTTCCCCCCCCCCCCCCTTTTTTTACCCTGGGGAAAAATGCATTAAAAATAAGCAATCCAGTTATGGAGATTGTAGAGGAGAATCTGACGTCTTGAAAAACCGACAGCTCCTGCAAGTTCTGTTTTAATGGATGGCATTTGCTTTAATGACAAAATGCGACCATATTTTCACAATGTAAACTATGCTTTGGATTGCCTCCCTTCTGTTTATCCCCTTGACTTCTATTAAAGAGGGCCTACCGTTACCTCGTTTTCTGGGTTTCACAATATCCGAAGTAACAGAACAGAGTAATGGTGTGAAAATGTACACAGACACACAAAATACACACAACCTAGCCAAACTTATCGTCTATTGTACAATATTGCCAGTTCAGTCACTTGCTGGCCTGATGAAGCTTGTTGTGTGAGTCCGGCCCCTTGGCCTTTTGGGGTCTAATTTATCCAATGGGATCATTGCTGTAGTTCTCTGGGACATTAGTGGATCGTGAAAGGAAATCTGCAAAATAAGTACAATTATTAATAACAGTAATCATTAGCATTGTTGATAACATCTGCTGACGCCTTAACATCTGACAAATTTATCATGCTGTAAGCTTTCATGCATTAAAATTCACCTTTGCAGGTCCATTTTGTGTTCTGTTTAGTTTGACCAAAAGAATACCCCGCATTACAGTTGTAAATATCGATACCAATAAGCTATCAAGGCTGCAGGTGTATTCAAATTATAAACAGTGATTCTCCCATAAATGCAAAACACTCCCCCTCCCTAATTCCACACAAACAAAAAGACAGTTCAGTACACCCTTTCCCTTGCCCTGATTGGCTGTTTTGAGCTGGGATTGATGAGAACTGTAGTAGGGAACTGCTCAGGGAAGGCTTGATTGGACCTCATTTAGTTGCAAATCATTTTACTTGGAAGAGGAACAAGGTTTGCTCCCTCTTGTCATGAAAATATAAATTCCATTGGTTCCTTGGACTTCTTCCCAGTGTTGTAGGACAGGTTCCTCTCTTGTGAGGCAGAGGGCAGGATTATAAAAAAAACCATACAGGATAGTGTCTACATTAGTAATGCTAGAAACTAATTTTAGTTTTCTCCAGAGGCTAAAAAAACTACAAAAGCCAGATTGGGTGACTTAACTGAGGGGTTGGAGAATCTGTACCTTCAGCTCATTTTTCCGTTGGGGAGGGACCAGCTGCTGCGAATTATATTCTTGCTATGTGGCAGATAAGTTGCTCATACTCGCTTGGACTCCAACCAGACAGGTCCTGTTGAAATGATCAAGATCAAGATCTCCTGAACTTATCTGAAGCAATTTTACCCTGTGTCTCCAGAGGAAGTGGACAGGGTTCTCCAATCTGTTACTTAAGTTCTCCAGTCTGTTACCTAAGCTACTGTTTGTTAGATCATATCCTCCTGGATAATTAAGATTGCCTGGGAACTGGTGTGTGGTTGGGTCCATGTGGTGTCAGCTTCTCTGAGGAAAAGGTTGGCAAGGAGGTTTTGCTATGCCCGCTCTTCAAGAAGACATCACTAGGCCCAACAGTTCCTGACAACTATCATCCAGTGTCCAGCCTTCCCTTCTTTTTTAGGAATTGTGTTGGTTAGGCTTTAACTCCAGAGGGCTCTGGAAAAAACAGATTATTTGGACTCATTTCAGTTGGCTTTCAGACTGGGGTTTAATGCAGAGACAACTTTGCTCATGTTTATGGATGACCTGTGATGAAGCTGGGATTGGAGTAGTGTGGCCATCCTTTCGCTCCTTGATCTCTCAGCAGCTTTTGATACCATTGATAACTGGGATCGGACTTTTCGTTTCTAAGTGATGTTGTCATAAAGGGGAACCTTCATATGTCCACATTGTATAGCAATGGCAACGGTCCCTATTGCCTTTGTTTAAGTGAGAATTGCGGGCTGTGAAACAAGGATCTCACAAGTTGTGGCTTTCAATAAGCAAAGTCATTGGGGATGCTGATAGGAAGTTGCGAGTCTTGGGCGACTCACAAGCAGGCCGGCAGGTGGGGAAATGGCTGTGGCGGCCTAGTGAGTACAGCCAGGAGGGAATGAAAACTCCACTTTGTTGTTTTTGCTGTTCCCAGCTGACCTTTGCCATCTTCGGCTGTTGCTGACAAAGTGCACCCAGCCTGGCCCTTCATGAAAGAGTTGCTGACCGTGGAAAGCCCTCAAGAAGGTTGTGTGTGGCCTTTGGAAAAAGACCTTATGCAACCAGCAGCTGCCTTGTGAAGGGCCAGGCTTGTCACACCTCTTCAACAACAGGAGGAAGAAGATGGCAAAAGTCAGCTGGAGGTAGCGGAATAAGTGGTCATTTAGTGAGGACTACCTGTATGTTTCACATTACATCATATAATGAGGTAATGAATTTTGGTTCTCGGTTTCTCAGGCATGTTTAGCCAATTCAATCAATGACATTTATTCATAGCAAATTCAATCGATGACATATAATTATGTTCATCACATAATTATATAGAACAATGATGGCTAACCTTTTTGCCATTGCATGCCAAAAGCGGGAGGAGTGCAGTGGGGTCGCCCACACGGGTGCCCACATCCATAATTCAATGTGTCCCACCCCTCAGAGGCACACACTCCCCCCCCCTTTTGGCACACGATGACACGGTGGGCTCAGTAGGCCCGTTTTTCGCCCTCCCCAGGTTCAAGAGGCTTTCTGGAGGCCGGAAACAGCCCGTTTGATAACTTCTAGTGGGCCTGGAAGGCCCAAAAATCAGCTGGCCGGTGCGCACATGCGTGCTGCAGCTGAGCTGGGGCAATGCTCACGTGCCCATTGATATGGCTCCGTGTGCCACATGTGGCACCCGTGCCATAGGTTTGCCATCACGGATAAAGAACATCACAGGGGCCATTTCTTGTTAGTCTGGTGATTGCATTTGTTTTCTTTCGTTTCAAGATGAGATTGTGGAAGAAAACATTAGTGATACAATTGCAGTCAGTACTGGTTTTTATTTTTGCTAATTGAATAGAATTCCATCTTTACTTGCAGAATGTATTGAAATTGATGATCCTCCAATTATGACAGTCTGTGGAGTTATCTTTTATTTTGTTGAAAATAAAGGTATTTGTTCTGAATACTGGCTTTTCTTGGCAAAAATCTGTTAGTCTGTCTTCTGCTTGGTTTTGTATGCCCAATGCCAACTGTTCTTACTATTGCTGGTGTAATGGTAGTGTTTTAGTGTATTGTTAATTTACCTGTTTTAGGTGTGGGGTCAAATAGATGTTGCAAGTTGGCTTACAATTAATCATATCAACTGTATTTGTGATTGGACTATAGATGTGGATCACTGAAATGTTGAATGGTTTGTCTTGGAGTTGAGAACAGTATACCGTTTAGTCATGCTTAAAGATAAACTAACAGTATTACACTAACTTTACTAACTACATTGACTTTGGTACTCTTTTGCTAATAAGGACACCTACTCATTTTCCCCCCTGTGATTTCTACAGTAGAAGATCTGTTGTTCCTCCTTTAATTTGGTCCTTTGGATATGACCTATTTACAGTGGATGACCTTTCTGAGAATGTAGCCTCTCAGCAGTATTATTTTTGGTGTCATTGTGATATGCAAGGCCCTTTATGGCTCCAATTATGAAGTCCATGAAGGACTGTTTTCCTAGTCATTCATTAATACTTTGTATTTATTTAGGTAGAATTGGCTAATTTAACAGGCAGACCTTAAAAACCTGTATCTTAAAAAAAAATCCAAAATCTCCTGCACCTTTGCTTTGGTTGTTACTTTATTGTACACCTAAAAATGTGGAAGGTTGTTGCCTTATAATAGCTTTCCTCAGCCTGATTCCCTTTGGATGTGTTGGATTTCAGCTACGGTAATAGAAGGTCATTATGGTTTGGGATGATGGGAATTGAAATCCAACACATCTAGAAAACAGGAAAACTGCATTAGAAAAGCCAGGGCAATCTGTGGATGATCTGGGCAAGATAGATGCATTTGTACTTATCTCATCTTTACACTGCTACTCCTTCCTTTGAAGTAGATCTATTACATTTAAATTTGGCAATTTGAAGCCTGGAGGACTTCAACTCCCAGAATTGCTGGCTGGGGAATTCTGGGAGTTGAAGTCTGCCAGCCTTAACGTTACCAAGGTTGGAGAGCCCTGATTTAGAAGGAGGGCAAATACAGGTATTGTTAATATGGACCTGAGCAGTATCAAAAATTGATAAATATGCTAGGAAAGTCCTATTAGTCTTGTCAGGATTTAAACTTAATCTCATTTGTTTGCTTGATTCGTGCTGCTTTTCGTACTAAGGCTAGTTTCATTGTTTTGGAAATCTGCCCTCTTGGTGATGGCAAGCTGCCTTGAGGAAAATCCAGGGAAGGACTTAAGCAAGGGTTTAAAACTCTTGAGGTAGCTGCTTTCCCGTCTCTGGAAAACTTAATGATGACATTACAAGGCTGGCTTTGTCATAATCTCATTTCTGAAAAATCAAAATGATCTAGAAAATAAGAATATTATTGCTAATCTCTGAAGATGTTTTATCCTTTAAATAAGCAATCCTGGTGATCCTTGATCCATGTACTTATTTAGATTAATGTTTCAATTGTGGGATTGTTCTGAAGCCAAGGTGCATCCATTCATATGATTAGGCTGATGGGGGGTATTTGTAGAATTGCTGGATAATATATCAGTACACGAATGCTTACCGAATCAGGAAAATGATGTTCTGCATGACTTGGAAAAGTTCATGCGTGCATCTATAGTTAAAGTTATTTATCTGAAGGAAATATTAATTTGATAATTAGGACCGTTTTGCTTTACTGAATTGGTATTGTTCTGTATCATCCTCCAAAAGGATGAAAAACACTTGGTTATCTAAACTGAGTATTCCACCTTTTTTCTTGACCACTATTTTTCTTTTTGACAAATGATTCATCGCTTCTGGCGAGCTTTCAAGAGAAGAAAGTTGCAAGGCTGCATGTAGAATCTTTGGAAAATAAATAGATGTAAACTATTATGATTGCAATATCTTGTTAGTGGTGCTGAGCCTTAGGTGACCCAATTTTCAATTGTGTGTGAAGCATAATCATATTTAAACAAGTCATATTTTTTGTAGCCCTATTTCTTCCTAAATTCAGCACGGGAAAAAAATGCTTTAGAGAGATCTTAATTTCCTTGTACACCAGAATGCTGGTTACCTTGTTTTGAATAAGTGAACCAAGACAATCCTTTTTTATTATTATTATTTTGTAGCTGGATGCTGACAATTATGAGACTGACCCAGAATTAGCCAAAATTCGTAAGGAGAAGAACTATTCTTGGATGGATATAATAACGATAAGCAAAGATCTGCTGCCAAATTATGAAGAGAAGGTAATAACTACAGCTTTGTTTTAGCTTTGGGAGGATTGTAAAGACTGGAATTTACCACTAGAGTGTGTGCCAGTTTTAAAAGTTTCTACTCTGCTGTATGAGCAGTGGATTCCCTTTGTTTAAGCAGTAATTCCCCACTTCATATATTCTGTAACAAGAATATGTTGAATGTATAAGTGTAGATATCTTTTAGCTGCTTTCTAATTTTTATAACAATGTTCTGGTAACTTAATAGCCAGAGAATTCTGTCCTATGAATTTAATGATAGAATGCACGACTTTTAAATAAATACATATTTTTTCTAGTGCCTGGTGAAATGACACATATTTAATTCCTACTGCTCCTGTTAAAGTTAAGGCAGTCCTCAAAATCACTTTGCTCTCTCAAAATAGTGATTGAGTTTACCGATTATGCTGGGGCTAAGACATAAATATGTTTATTGGTTTTAGAATATTATTGTGGTTTATTTAATAAACAATGGTTAAGCAAAGGGAATGGCATGGCACAGGAATGTTCAAATGCATTGGGGACTAAACAAAGTAGTTTTCCTGACATAAGAGTGTCTACAGTATATCAGGCTTCCAAAGGAAATGGAAATAACAAGTGTGAGATTTTTAGAGTGATAATTCAGGAAGAGAGATTTCTCTTTAATTTTCTTAGGTGGTTGTCAAGGCAATGCATTTGAAGTGCTATGAATATTTTAGTTGATCGCTGGAGAAAATTAAGAATGCATACCTGATCTATTTCTCCTGATTCATTTTAGGTATATCATCACTTGTTGTGGTTGGCATTAATTTTTAAAAATTGTCCTAAGAAAGACAAAATACTTCTGTCATTGTTAGGTTTTTTTATTTACTAGATTTAAACTTTCTTCTAGCAGTAATAGGAAGGATGATAATAACCTGGCTTTTGAAAAAGAGTTAGGCCACTGAAGGAACCTGTCAAAAGGAGCTAGATACGTACCGTAGATGCAAAAACAAAATAAATAAATGAAGCTTTGATTTGGCCACAACCTCTGAAATCTGACCCTTTCTAATGTCCTATCTTCTATCCAGAGACAGAAGATTTCATTCTGTCACACTTTTATTTATTCTTACGATCAGATACCGGACTACGGAATAGAAAATATTGAAATTAATTAGTTGTTAGGCAGAGAGTTGATACATTTCATGAAAGATGGAGTTGCCATTTCAGAATTGGCATTGCAAAAGGTTATCTGTGAAGTTTAAAAACCAGATGTTGCCCATGCTCAGAATTAAAGGGTAAGGATTGTTTTTGTAGTTCCTTTCCTTGGTTTATTTTAATAAACTTCTTATGGCAGTTAGGAGAAAGAAAAAGCCTGAGTAGGAAGGGAGGCAGGCAGGAAGAAAACAATAGTATTCCTTTGGGATGTATCCATAGCTGCTGAACCTACTGATTTATTTATAGCAGGAGTTCAGCTGTCCCCACATTGGTTGGTGCTCTCTGATTGTGAAACAATATTCTGGCTAGGCGTTGTTTCTCCAGCACATCTGGAGGACACCCAGTTAGAGAATACTGCATTTTAAGTGTAGATCCAGTGACTGGGTTTATACAACCTATTAACCTTCAACATATTAACAACAAAGCCAGTCTGATCTGGTGGTTAAGATGCCAGGTTAGAAAGCAAGACACCATGAGTTCAAGTCCTGCCTTAGCCATGAAAGCCAGCTTGGGCCAATCACTCACACTCAGCCCAACTCATCATCTTGCAGGGTTGTTGTTGTGGGTAAAATAGGAGGAGGAAGATGTGTTGGATATGTTTGTTGCGTTGAGTTATCTGTAAAAATAATAAAGGTGGGATGTGTGTGTGTGTGTGTGTGTGTGTGTATGTATGTAAATAAAAACATGTTAAAATCATGGTTTGTGGACTAACAGCGGCTTGATTCACATTTCGTGTTGAACAATGGCATTGTTAAATATGGCTTTTTTGAATAAGTGACTAATAGAAATCACACATCACACTAAACCAAAACAAACATTATATTAATAGTTTAATTCAGTGTAAATAAATCAATGTAAATCTAGCCACTGAATTCCTTAAAGATCTGCTGAGTGCTTCTGAAGAATTATCATTAGACTTACAGGTAATCCTTGACTTACAGCCATTTATTTAATGACCCCTTGAAGTTACAATGGTACTGAAAGAAATGACTTATGATCAATCCTCCTATCTACTGATCATCGCAGCCGCCTTACGGTCGCATAGTCAGAAATGAGGTGCGTGGTAACTGGCATCTATTTACGATGGTTGCAGCATCCTGGCCATTTGCAACTTTCCCAGCCAGGCTTTGGACAAGCAAAGTCCGTGGGAAAAGCTGGATTCACTTAATGACTGCGTGATTCACTTAACAAATGCAGTGATTCGTTAACAACTGTGGCTAAAACGTCATACTGTAAAATTAGGTGCAACTCACTTAACAACTGCCTTACTTAGCAATGGAAATTCTGGCCCAATTGTGCTCCTAAGTTGAGGACTACCTGTCCTATAATGCATTATACATGGGTCTGGCCTTGAAGATTATGTTGAAGCACCAATTAACAGAAAGTAGCAGCTATAATTGTTAAGGGGAATTTAGTTGAATAGATTAACATACTTTTGTCTTAAGTGAAAATACTCCTTGATTTGTCCGAGCATGGTTTGAGGTTTTACTTCTTTGTTTTAATTGAACTTAAAGCCCTGGACATCTCTCCAAGTCAAACAAAGTGCCTAATAATGGCACCACAGTTTTGTCTGGATTGAGTTTTGCTTTATTGCCCCCCATCTGTTTTATTATTGATTAGGCTTAGCAGTTCCTCAGCTTCGCTGAATCTGATAATAAGAGGAAAGGGAGGTGGGCATTTCATTTATTAGCCAGTCAGAGCATTAAGGTTATTTCTTTTCAGAACCATGTTCCATCCAAACTGATGAACCGTGTGTGTGTGTGTGTGTGTGTGTGTGTGTGTGTGTGTGTGTGTGTGTGTGTGCGTGAGAGAGAGAGAGAGAGAGAGAGAGAATGGCACTCCGATTCCCAGAGAATAAAACCAAGGAGGCCACAGCTTGCTAACAGAATCTGACTTTCTGAAGCCAAGATGCATCCAGACATTCTAGGATAGAATAAACATCTGATGAGAGGAACGGAATAAGACATATATGATCTCAGAGGTAGCAAATCTCTCAAAAGTAGAAGACTGCATGTGAAAAGGGTCTTAGGTTGTCTGTGAAGAAAGAGAAGCTTAGATCTGGCCCGTGAAGCCACCCTGGAAACAGTGAAGGACTGGCCCGCGGTGCATCTGTCAGTGAAAATGGAGCTTGGGAGGGTTGCAGGAGGCCATCGCAGTCAGAAACAGAGCTCGGGAGCCCGTTTTCGTTGGCAGAGTGGTCGGGCCATCACAGGTGCCCCCGACATGAGTGACCGTCAAGCTGGCCATGCCCCCCCTGCCCCTCCGAGGTCAAACACAACCCTGATGTGGCTCTCAATGAAATTAAGTTTGATACCCCTGCTCTAGAATGTTTAGCCTGATTACTGATTTTAGCAACAAATTCTGAGAAATCCACAGCAGAGTCAGCCTTTCATCCTTCCGAGGTTGGGTATAAAATGAGGACCCAGATTGTTGGGGGAAATATGTTGACTCTGTAAACTGCTTAGAGAGGACTGTAAAGCGCTGTGAAGTGGTATATAACTGTAAGTGCTATTGCTATTTCCCAACCTAGGCAACTTTAAGATGTGTGGATTTCAACTCCCAGAATTCTTAGCAATGGCCGTATTGGCTAGGGAATTCTGGGAAATGAAGTCCACACATCACAAAGTTGTTTATGTTGGTAAGCACTGGTTTAGATCTAGGTTGGGAAAGTTGAAGCACATGGTGTTCCAGTCTGTCTATAAAATACCTGAGGCAGAAAATCCTGGGAATGTTTGCTTCTTGTCAGCCCTCCCGAGTAAACCAGACAGGAAACACAAACAGATGAGCTAAATCTACTTTATTGTAAGGGTACATTAACAGAATCTTGCGAGTCTGAAAGTGCAGATCTTCTGCCAACACTGTTAACTAATCCATTAGATTGGGTCTTCCCTAATTTTCTCTCTCTGACCATTAAGCAATCTATGGCTCTTCCACTGTCTTGTCTCTCTCTCTCTTGGATCATTTCCTAGGAAGCATCTCTTCCCCTTGTCCCTCAAGGTCATTCTCACATACCAATACACAACCTAAAACAATATATGGAATAGCTGCTGAGCTATTGTGGCACTTCAAATCAACTGCTTGAGCCAGTTACCAGCCTAATGGAAAGACAAATTCTCCTCAGGGAGTCTCCATAAATATCTCTCAGTAGCAGAGAGGAACATTTTCATTCAAATAGGTTTATATCAGTCAATTTGGTATTTCCATGTGTTAGGGAAAAAATGCTGAAAGATCCCCCTTATATAGTCTGATGTCTTCTAATTCCTTTAGAAACTGCAATTTAGAATCCACAACCTGTAAAATCAAAAATTGGAAATTTTGGATGCGCTAATCCTAATGTATTGAGGTAGTACTAGATTGAATCCAGGTAGCTGACAATATGATCTGTTTGGGGAAGGTCATGAAATTCGTGAATGGTATATTTGAAAAACAATGCCACCCAGAGAGAAATATGCCTTCATCTGCCCACAGATTACAACCTATTTAGTAGGACTGTTCAAGCAATTTAGAAGGGTGCTTCACTCATTGAAATAAGCCCTCCCAAGTTGCCAGCTTGCACAGTTTTGACTAGCGTGCTGCCATCTGGTCAAGGAGGAACAAAGAGCTTAAATTCTATGCTGGGCATAGAGCAGGGAAAGAATACAACCAACATGCTCATTTGCTTTTATGTAATTCTTGTTATCTGCAACAACGAGGCTGGTATTTCAATACATAGCACGCATAGATTTAATGTTACAAACAGCTGGTCTCAAATTGAGGCTGATGAAATGTAAGGATTACTAGGAATGTGCTTTTAAAATGTTTCCCAACTAGATGTTCAAAGGTCAGAAGTCCTTCATCTGCTGTAAGTCTGCCGATCTACTTTGTGTATACTTTGCTGTAAGGATAAGTCTGAGAGAACTACAAGCTCTACCTTATAAACATTGAACAGCTGCCTATTGACAGAAGCTTGAGCATTTTGGAAGTAGCACCTTACAATCTGTGCAGCATGCAATATGCTAGGTGACTCGTAATAGACTTGCTTCCTATTCTGTTCCTTCCCTCTCCTAGATAAAAATATTTTATGAAGAGCACTTACACCTGGATGATGAGATTCGCTACATCCTGGAAGGAAGTGGATATTTTGATGTTCGTGATAAAGATGATAAGTGGATCCGGATTGCTATGGAGAAGGGCGACATGATCACACTTCCTGCCGGCATCTATCACCGATTTACACTGGACGAATCTGTATGAAACAGGTTTTTCTTTAAAAAGAAAAAAAAAAACCAATAAAATAAAATCCACGTAGAGTTGAGGCAGATGCAGACCAGCATATAAAAACATAGCTCTGGTATACCTTGGGTGTGAATCACTAATGTAGAAATGTATGGTTAGAATCTTGAAGAAGCAACACCTACAACTTCATACCCCATTCTAACAATTTTAGCATCTTACTGATGGGAAATCATTGATTTGGTTATTGGTGAGTTACCTTGCTTGAAATCATAGCACAGTATCGAAAACTTTCTTGACTTCCAAGCCACTCTCTGGGCTTAGAAATCAATTCCTAAGGTTCAGAGAAGGATAGTATTAGAGCACATACGCTTTCTCGGCTCTGAACTGCTATCTTTATAGATAAATGGAGCACTTGTGTCTCCAGCCTTGTCATAAAATCCATCTTTAGTAAGGGATTGGTGTTACCATAGCAACTATCCATTGGAGTCTCGGGAGATCTGCTCTGCTTTTTCTGTTGTTTGGCTTGTTGTGTGGGATACAAAGCATTCAGAACAGAAGGTTGAAGAAGCTAGTATTGTGCTGTGTCTCTATCCTCAGTCGCCGTGGATTGGAGATCACTTTGTGGGATCTTTTTGTTGATTTCATTACATAGGGAAAATATGCATACGGCTGTGTTTCTCAATCCCAGGTTTTGTGCTAGCCACCGTGCTGCAATAAACGTGTTTTATTTTATTAAGATGGCTAGACATTCTATTCCATTTCATTTCAAAACCTTAAACAACCCTCCTCCACAATGCCTCCTAAATAACACAACTCAAATACACAATTCTGACTTTAAAAAAAATCTTAGTCCAACATAACCTGTTATTTCTCTGATATTATACTGTTTAATAACTCAAACACACAGTGGCCTGCCTAAGCCACTGAATTTTTAAAAAAGTCTTAATTTAAATATTAAGCAGCTGTTGCTAAAATCCTGCTACTGATCAGAGGCTACCATTTAAAAATATAAGCCAATAATTATGTGGTAACATAAAGGCTAACATGGTTATAGCATGACCTGTCAGTCACAAGCAAGAGAGTACATTCCATTTTAGCTCATGTGATGAAATGAGCTATTTCTTACCCAGCTCCTGCTGAGAAAGAAAGAGAGAGAAAGGAAGGAAAGAAAGAAAGAAAGAAAGAAAAAGAGAAAAAGAAAATAAATTATTTACTTTCTTCACTGACAGATAAAAGGTTGTCGTCTGAAAGCTTCTTTCACTTTCTGAAACGAAGCTCACCATTTTTTCTAGCTAAGTAGGTTAGAGATACTGACTGGGGTGATGGTCTCGTGCTTGTTGCTTCAAGTGAAACTGCTGTTAACAGACAAGCTCAGACTGGCTTTGTCCCTCGTAATCCAATTTCAAATCTGCTTCTTGATTGCAGTTCAGTATAGTGTGTGAACTAAGCCATCCTGTGCCCAGTTATTTCCTGTATTCTCTTGATAGCTGAACTAGCAAACTGGTTGTAGAGTAGCCTATTTGCATCATGATTTGCAGAAAGAAAAAGAGTATGATTTCCAATCTTAGTTGGATTGTCACAAAGATATAGTTTAAGAAGCCATAAAGACTTTCAGTGTTTATGCAATTAATGGCATGCTTGTCCTTGTGAATTGAGAGTTTAAATGCAACAGCATTTATGCAGAAGTGGATGGCATCTTGAATTCTTTGCAACTTAAAGCTAAGATTACCGGGTTTGGGTTGCAAAAATTGTGTGACAACTAGATGGCTGCCGTGAGTTAGCGCCTTACAATTCTTTTCTGACATCTGTAGGTTACTTGGATTTTCTCAGCCCAGATTTGGTAGTCCAATAAGTCCAGTATTCAATGTGGATACTGAATATCAATTTGTGAGTTATTCTATGGACACTTTTCTACATCAAGGTAGTAGCTCTATGATCCTCCAGGTATTGAGTCACAACTTCCAAGTGTGTCCTCTGCTTTCTAACCCTGTGGACTAGGGAATATCATACACAAAGCAGAATTTTCACTTAAATGGCTGTAGTTTTCCTGCTCCCATGCTT
>JANHFK010005554.1:110407-121888 GCA_036250565.1 Sibynophis collaris | reverse complement strand
ATGCACACACATTTCCACCCACTTTTTTTTTGGGGGGGGGGGGAGTGCATCTTATACACCGAAAAATACGGGTAATCAGTTTATCAGAAATCTCTTTAAGAGAATGTGGAATGTAATATATTTTGATTCAAGCAAAATATCTGGTCAAACACCAAATATCGAGCAACTAGTTAAATGTAGGCTGAATAGCATGTCAATTAATTGAACACATAATTACCTGAAAATCATACTCATGGTGTCTCCATCAATGGCTTTTATCACCAGAGATTGGCTAGAGATATTGAATGGGGTGGAACAAGTCTTAAGTCCTCTTAGTGCTAAGAAATTATTATTAAATTTCAGATGCCACAAAATTGAGTTGGATAGTTAAACACTAGAGGAGAGAAATAAAAGTCAAAAAAATCTTGGTAGGTTTGAGGAATGGGCTGAAAATAACCTAATGAAGTCTAGCAGACAATGTGCAGTTCTTCGTTTAAGAAAGGAGAATCAAACTTACGGGCATGGAATGAGACAATACTTGGTTTGGTAATATTACATATAAAAAAATATTTTTGAACAATAATTGACTGCAGGGGATGAATCAAAATGTGCTTTCAAAACAGACCTGATTTTAGGTAGTATCAACTAAAATATAAGTTTCAAATTGTGGCGGGAATCACACAGCTCCTTTGATCAGACTCTACCTCAAATACTGTGTCCAGTTCTGGCCACCACGTCTGATGAAGGAATCAAACAACACACAACATGTTTTGACCAGGGTTAACAAAGATGATAGGAGATGCAAGATGAGAGAAGTGGAAGCAGCTGGATGGCTTTTGCTTTGAGAAAAGACATCTGAAGAGGGATAGGATAGCATCCTTCAAATACAGATATCAAGGATGTCATGCAAACTCCTGTTTTATTTTCTTCTAGAGTTTAAGACACAGAGTGATGCATTTGCATTCCTGGAAGGAAGATTCTGACCAACAGAAAGGGAAAAAAATGTCCTATCAGTAAGAGTAGTTTGACATCTGAACCCACAGAGGTTGAGGGACCAATGGCCTAAATGACTCCTACCAATGCAGATCAGTGCCCAATTAATAAGAAATGTACCTTTCACTCATCTTATTCCTTATTGTTAGTTATCTATTTGTGCTTTTTGTTAGAAAGAAATTGATTTCCCAATTCATAAGAATGCAATGTATGCTACTGACTTTTGGGGAGGGGAGGGAGGGTTGTCGCTAGATGGCAGCACGCTGCATTTTACAGCAATTCCAGAAGAAATCTAATTTATTCATGACACATTAAATTACAGCTGACAACTAAATGACTTCTTTGGAAGAAATATAGAATATAAAAGCTGCACCAAATTCTTGTAAATATATACTCCTAATTATTTGTACTTGTCTGATTTCAAGCCTTATTGGCATGAAAATACTGTTTTATAGGAATTCTAGACACTGTTAATGTTAATTAACTTTATTATCAAGCTATTTTTAAAACGTAAAAAAAAATGCAAGAAAATATTTTCCGCCATTATATAGGGCCTATGATTTATGCAGAAAATGTTAATTTTTATAGAAGTGCATCTTGAATTATTGTAAGTAACTTTGCAAACTACATCACATTATTATTTATAAATTGCAAAACTCTTCGACCAACTGAATAGGTTTCTTAAGAATAAGGAATGGAGACTCCTTTCCTCCCCCATCCTCCACACCCTTCAGATGTGATCTGAATTTGATCTAGAGAGTGGCAGTTGCAGCAGAACTGATGGGAAGTCAGCAGGGAGAAGTCTACTCATTAGATACTTGATTCTGGCAAAGGATAGTATATTCCAGTAGGTACTCAGCATCAGTAGTACTAACAGTGGCAGGTCCCATTTCACACGACACCAGGGCAACAGCTACAAATCATATTTCCACTGGGCTTATGTTTCCTACCATGATGAAGATACATTTGCAGAGAACAACAATACTGAAAGTACCTTTACTGCAATTTCAGATGATGTTGGAATATCTGCCCACCCATCCCCCTCAGTCCCTCACATTTACTCTTCTGAAGTTAAAGAAATGTTTTGTGAGCTGTGAAAGGGAGTGTGAAGGGCCTAAATAAATAAATTAAAAAAAAAACAAGGGTATAGTTCCCTGAATTCTGTCAATGCCTCAAATTTCAATTTAAGATACTCTTGAATATATCATATGAACTTTACTCTTGGTGGAATGACTGGATGGAAAGTAACTCCAAATTGTGAAATGCAATCAGTGATATCTAAAGAAAGTTGTATGGAAATTAAAAAAAAAAGATTAAGCACTTGAACATAATGCAAACAAAGCAGAAATCTAGATTCATAAAATGGGTTCAGAAATCTGCGTTCAGACATATCTTTTTTATTAAAGTCAAGATTGCATTTGGATACAAAGATTGAGCTGTGATGAAACAAACAAACAAACAAACTATACACAGGGGAAAAAACAGATGTCCAGCTGCTACTAAAGAGAGATGGTATAAGAAAATTAAATACAAAGAAAAAGAACCGATTCTGAAATTTGTGCATTTCAGAGCCACTTTTTTCACACCTTAAAATTCCCAATTCCAACTATTCAAGGAAACCTTTTTGTTTCAAATTATTGTCCCTTCTTGACTTATTTTGCTAAAGCATCTTTTATCAATTATATACTACCTAATCTCTCCAACATCTATCCGCAAATTAGTTGGGATGATACCTTCCAGGATTCCTACACAGCTGAAAATTTCAGGGGCTGTCACTCAACCTGTATTTTCAGGGGGATGGGGGTGGCCTAAAAAATACCATTGTTGGGGACAATATGTTGATTCTGTAAAACGCTTAGAGAGGGCTGTGAAGCACTGTGAAGCGGTATATAAGTCTAAGTGCTATTGCTATGTTGTCAAATATAGAATTTTTATCCAAAGATATATACGGTAATAACTACTCCTTTGTAATGGATACTGTAGACCTGAAGACTATGAATAGGTTTAGATAACTTGCTGAAGAGAGCAAAGTCTACTTTGTGTCTAGCAGAGTATGAATATTGCTTTTCATAGTTTATTGTGGGTTGTTAGAAATAGTAGTGTATTCCAAGGAAAATGCTCAAATATTTGCATTAAAATAGAAACACAAGTTTAGTAGCCATACAAATGGCTACTGAAAAATAGTTTTCAACCTATCAATTGTTGGTTTGAAATGCAGCTTAAGAAAACAATTCCATACAGCAAGCTGTTTGTAGAATGGGACAACTCACCATGGCCAACTTGTTGCGGCCAACTTGCCATGGCCAAGTCACTGTGGGACAATTCGCTACAGCCAACTCACTGAGGGACAACTTGCAGTGGGGACAATTCAAAAATTCAATTATTTAAAATAATTTTAAAAATATTTTAATTTTTGCCACTCCCATTTCATTTTGTTCCTCCTTTAGCATCTTTTCTTTAATGATTCTGTTCCACCATTTCTTCAATATTAGTGTAACTCTTGACCCACAGTGAGTTGTCTCATGGCAAGTTGTCCACGACAAGTTGGCTGCAAGTTGGCCGCAGTGAGTTGTCCTAGATCTGGGAAATGGCTGTGAATGCACTTCTGAAAGATGCATTTTTTTCATTTTTACAATTTGCAATGGTATGCTTGAATACACTAGAAATATATACAGAATTCCTCTTCACAAATAATTTGTTACTCTGTGTAAGCTCCATATTAGGGTCGCAATCACTTTGTTATACTGCTTCTCAATATACAATATAGCTTACAGCTAAGATCACAAAGGCCTACTACATAGTGCTCTTTCTAAGTGATGGTATGTCATCTGGTAATCATATTACTGTTTCTATACAATGAGCCATCTTACCAATTGCTAACTAAAACGTGCAAGAAGTAAGCTAAACAATATGATTTGCAAAATTATATTAGCTAAGTACAGTATTTTTATATTTCTTGTGATTGCTGCTAATCTTGAGAGTCTAATGACAGCATAAACTGGTTATAAAGAAGTAGGGCTGTATGGCGTTTTAGATTCAGCTCCCCAAAGATCTTCTGAATGTGCATGTAATCCTCTCTGCAACTCTTTAAAGTAGCTGCATCTTTTGCTAAGATTGTGAGCCAGATAAAGATCCAGATGCTTGAAAGAGATGTAGAAAGGGACAATGTCTGTGCTTCCAAACAGCTTTTTGGACTCAAATCTGAAGTGCTGAACGGTCCTAGAATTTCATCTTCCCACTGTTTTTTAGAAATCTGCATAAATTGACAGATGGGAAGAAAAATGCTTCTCTGGACTGATTCGAAAGCCTCAACTCCCTCCAGGCAAGAATCAGAAATGCAGCTGAGACAAGGAAGTAAAGGCTGACAGCATGCTCATTCATCTATATCTTGGAGGAAATTCACAACAAATCTCGTTTATTCTTCCAAAGTGACACGAGCCATGCAAAGGGGAACTGAAAAGTAGGGAGATTCTGAATGGTAGCACTGGTCAAATGCAGCTTTTTTTCTTCAGCTACTCCCCCGGGAAAAGCCTCATTATGAATTTTTGAACTGGTCCATAGCCCTTTATTCAATTAAGAAACTGACCTTAGTAGGGCATCTGAACAAATTAAAGGAGGGGATATTAATTCACCTGGAGACTAATTTTTAGTCCTGCAAGAGAAACTACAAACATTCACGGGAGATTTCTGTTGAAATTTTACTCAACCTCATAGAGACCCTATAGATTGCACAATGACCCGGTTTAGCTCGGGACTTGACAATGGAGACCAATGCTATTACTACAGGGAGAAGTAAAAAGAAAAAAAAAAGTAAAAAGAAAACGTTTCTGGAGATTTCACTGATTTGGGAAACAGTCCTCATGGATATTATCTGTTGCCCTTTTTGTATGATTAGCAGCCAAACATTTCTGTGCTTCGGAGCATTTATAAAACAGGAAAGATATTGTTGCACTTTCTTTTCCAACGGCAATAGAAAAAATTGGAGATGCTGCATGATATGTACATATTAGGCTCCACCACGTCTGAACCTGAAATCGATGACAGCGTGAATGTGTGCAGCACAAACAGTATTAGAACACAATTTGAATGAAGGGTGTCACTAATTTGAGGATGTTATCTGGATACAACGGGTATGATGACCCTGCTGGAGTTTGAATCAATGTGTTCCTGATTCAAAACCTTTTCTTACAAGTTGGCTTCTACCTCTTGCCAACAAATACACAAAAGCCAAAGAAAACTCTGGCAGCCTGGAAATCCAGTCCTTTTGTGTTGCCGTTTCTCTCACCTCCGAAATGATTTCGGCCGAAATGAACCGCCAGCTATGCCTCCACATGACCGCAAACGGCAATCTACCTTCTCTTCCGCCTCTCTTGACATTCTACTCGAGTATATATGGTAAATCCGCAGCAAGAGCACCCACCTACCTTCATCATTAGCAGGCAGTTTGCCGTGGAGTACATCACCCGGCCCAGACGTGACCTCCACAGCTGAACAGAGGCTGTAAAATGAGAGCAGCTTGTGAATGTGCACAAATAAATTAGACGCTCTTTCCCTAGCCATCAATTATCGGTCATATGTATTCCAACTGAAACGATTTCCCCTCGTTAACATCACCACATTTTGAGCACCGTGTTTCTAACATTCTGCCATGTTGCTCTGAAAAACCTGCACCCACTCAATGGGAGAGAGAGAGAGAGGCTTGATTGGGGAAAGGAACAGACTGTCTGAATAAATGAAGCATAATACAAAGCTGGGAAACAACCTCTCCGCTTTCAGCTCTGGCAGTTCTGCAAGGAAGCAATCATTTAAGAGAACAAAAGGCAGGGAGGAAGACAAAGAGAGAGAGAGAATGCATACACCAAGTCATTAATTAGGACTACTGATGAGCAATCATCTGATTTAAGCCATTAAATGTACACCCTTCCGCTTCTCTTACTGACCGATGCTGGAAACCAAAACAAAAAACAAAAAACACTACTTCATTTTGGCAAGGAGCAGGAAGGTTTCAGGACTATCTTGGTCTGGGGTCTTGCACTTATATGTCGGGCTTAGGAGTCTGGAAAAATCTGCCAAGCTTCTCTGCCACTCCTACGCTAGTGAAGCTCCTGGGGTTTAAAGGCTGCTGCCTGTAGCACCAGCCAATTTCTCACTCCCTTAGTTTAGAGGCTGGCTCCTCATGTGAGAGAACACATGGCTCATGAAGATCTTGCACAGCTTAAAGGGGATCAGAGGTTGCATTGCCAGGAAAAAGGTGTTTATTATGTTGCAAAATGAACACTACGATAAAAAGGATTTTAACCTGTCCAGGGCTCCAATTGTGAGGTGCGCTTAGGAAATTCCACTGATTTCGGTGACATTTGCTTTTTAAAATTAATATATAGAATCAGGACACAAATCTGACTGCTTTCAGAGTCGGTAATGACATCCCTAAACTTGGTCTTGTCTGTTATCATGGGATAGGATTGCAAAAAGGGCTGTGGAAAAGAATAGTTAGAACTGCAGTGAAACAAGCCTCACTTTCCTTTTTTACTTGATGTGGAATATTTTGTTACTTGCTTTACAAACCTTTTTTATATGCATTATCCAAGACCAGCAGAAATGCATTTATTCTGATTGATTCAAAAGTATGCTTTACCTTTAGAGTTCATGTAAATATGGACAATTTTGAAAATATATTCTCCAATGTACTGGTAAGCAGCAATTTAAAACAAAAGAATGTCTTTTGTCCAATCACACTACAAAACAAACAAACAAACTGCAAACCAATAAAAATGCAGACCTCTGCTCATGCCTCTACAGAAGTCACCAAGATTAACACTGGTGGGAGTTGCATAAGGGAAGTACAAAACTTGTTTTTTTTAGCACAGCAAACCTTTGGGATGTGTGATAATAATTGGAAAAGCTCTATGTACTCACAAATTAGTAAAATGTACGATAAAAATGTAAAAGCAAGAAAGAATATATTGTTTAGCTTTAATTGAAAAAAAAACTGCTATCTTATATAAGAACAAATAAATATTATTTGCGGTTCTTAATTTAGGCTGTATTTCTGTGTATTTGTCCAACCCTCTTCTGCATATTTTTTAAAATGTAGGTATGAGAGAGGAAGGAAGGACGGAAGGAGGGAGGGAGGGAGGAAAGAAGGTAAGAAGGAAAGAATGGAAGAAAGGAAAGAAGGAAGGAGGGAGGAAAGGAGGGAGGGAGGAAAGGAAGGAAAGCTGCCAAGAAAATGGTGCAGTGCTAAATCTTTTTCTTCCCACTGAACGGAGAATGAGATGCAGTTCTCTTTTTTACTGAGGAGAGGCAACGCCACAAGCGGGTTTCTGCAACACCTACTCAGACCAGCAATAGGGACATTATGCTGCAGATCTAATCCCATAAAAAAACTGAGGCTGTTTTCAGTCATAGTTCGCAAAACAAAAACATAAAGGCTTCCTTCAGTGAAGTTCACAAACAAACAAAAACATAGATAGAAAGTTCCCTGTAGCTCAGAAGTGGAGCCGAGCCCCTTGCAGGGAGAAGATCTGATTGCCCTTCTCAGGAAGAGATGCCATCAGTCCTTACAAGTGTCCTCTGGGCAACATTAGGCAGACAGACAGCTGTAATGCCACTGCACTCCAAGCGCATAACAGCCACTCACAGATGCTTGAAGCTCTATCTCTCTCTCTCTCTCTCTCTCTCTCTCTCTCTCTTTCCCCTGCTTCCGCTGGCTGCCTTTCATCCCCGGCCACGCCTTTCCTTCAAGTGCTGACTTCTAGGTGACTTGGGCTGCATGATCCATAACTCTAATCAATGGGATGTTGCAGGAATACAGTCCACTATATAGCACTAGCACTTACACTTATATACCACTTCACAGTGCTTTACAGCCCTCTCTAAGCGGTTTTACAGAGTCAGCCTATTGCCCCCAACAATCTGGGTCCTCATTTTACTGACCTTGGAAGGCTGGAAGGCTGAGTCAACCTTGAGCCTGGTGACACTTGAAGTGCTGAACTGCTGGCAGCTGGCAGTCAGCAGAAGTCGCCTGCAGTACTGCATTCTAACTACCGCGCCACCACGGCTCTGTATGTACCTACAGGGAGAGGCGCTTGGCCATTCTTTTATTTGAATCAAAAATGCCTTGCAAGCTCAGCACACACTTTTTCTTATATTTACAGCAGCGTAAAGATTTCCTCAGAGACTATTCTCTGTAACACTTTCTTGATTGACAATATGATCACATTACTTTGTGTGACTATATGAACATTTCAGAAAGCACTACAGAGAAGAATCCACTTTTGAAGAAACCTAAAAGATCTTAAACCTGGTTCAAATGTCCATAGAGTAGAAACCCAGGTTGATTATTACAATGGACATTCTAAAGCGGTTGATGTGGTCCAGATGTGGGGGGCTGTAGCCCAGTGCTTATGGAGTGAGTTATAGAGGAGACGGATCCATTAAGGATTTTTTAAAAATGTGGTCTCTAGCATCATATCTGTTCAATTGCATGAAATCTTATGACTTAAAGGTTTCTTTGCTATGTGAAACAGAAGAAAGTTTTGGCAACATATGGGATGAGTAAGATCAAAGTGCAAGTGTAAAGATGAGTGATCATCACCTATGCACCAACCTTTATTTGATGCCCTTCATATATTTTGGAGTCCAGGTCCTATCATCCCTAATCAGCATACTTAGGAAATTGTAATCTAGATCCATACTAGCAAATATGGTCAGTTGTTTCTTAAAATAATAATGAATATTGGGGAAAATTTAGATCTTTTATTTTCCCTTCACCTTTTTGTGAGAAAAATAAGTGCTGCAACATTTTTTTCCTTTGTTCCACTTGATTACAACTTTTAATTCTGAAGATAGTTTGCATTTAACTTTTTTCTAATGAAAATATAATTCACTTTTCTGAAGTTCTGATACCTTGCAATGCAGGATTTGTAATTTCTCATTATTGTGAATTTCTAAAAGGAAAAGAGGGTGTTCCGTTAGAAATCAGATAGTGCCAATTCTATATTGCCTTCCTCTGTGAAATAGCTCTTTCCATGATATCTACTATCAGGAAATATGGCCAGTTTCAGTCTAGAAACCAGGACAACGTTGTAAATCCATTTGAGAAACCCATACTACAGTTTGCCGCTATGTAACAGGGTAACCACAAAAATACCAACACCCAACCTCTAAAGCAAGGGTGTGATGACACAGTGTCATCACATGACATATCACAACTTTTTTCCCTTTCTCTAAACCGAGGCTGGGCATGGCCAGCGCGTGACGCATCCGGCCAGCGGGCCACAAGTTAGACACCGCTGCTCTAAAGCCTTCTGAAAAAGATGCAAAAATAAATAGAGAAATGTACTGTTTTGATCCAAATCTGCTGTTTCTGTGCTTGCTTGTGGCTGTTCTCCAAACTCTTACTTACAGTACTTTTCATTCTCTTCCGATATGTGCTTGTTTTAGCTTTAGAAAGAAGTTTAATGTCAATTTGCCAGATCCGGCTGAGTTCTTTCCATCTCTCACTGGTATCCATGGAGGAGATATCCAGGTATGGAGGGGGAGGGGCTTAGAAATGGATGGATGTATAGCCTAGAACAGGACTGCTATCTGGAAAAGAGAAAATAGGCTAGAGTTAACCTGATGCATGCTTCTCACTGCACATAGAGTAACATCTGGGTGCAAGATTAAATAATTAATCTAAGATGAAATTTAGCAATACTATTCTTAATAAGTAATATTTACTACTACAAAATTAATGGAGACTTGACATAATTATGTCTTTAAATAATTGCACAAAAACGATTGTCTTTAAATTACTCATTAAAGATTACAGTATGCTGTAATTACTGATTCTTGGTGACATTATTGTAGCCCTAATAAACAAATCTGTTTATTGTTTACTAACTGAATGTTGATATTTGTTTAGCAATAGGAAATTGTCTTATTTAGTTTTACCAATATTACTGATTACTGAGCTGACGTGGGAGTGGTTAGAGTACAGTACTGCAGGCTACTTCAGCTGGCTGCTAGTTGCAGTTCAGCAGATCAAATCTCACCAGGCTCAAGGTTAACTCAGCCTTCCATCCTTCCGAGGTGGGTAAAATGAGGAGCCAGATTGTTGGGGGCAATATGCTGACTCTATAAACTGCTTAGAGAGGGCTGCTTAGAGACGATATATAAGTCTAAGTGCTATTGCTATTGCTACATTTACAGTATTCTCTACTACATTGCACATCATTCCCAAAGAATTTCCAACTTTTCAACCACAGATTGAGAGATGTGGAGTAATGATGGCAGCAGAAGAAAATCATTAGCAGATGACACATAGCTTCATTTCCCTCTTTTTCATTATCGATAAACTTTTTGTAAAAAGTATGTTTGATATTGAAGAAAATAACTTGAATATATTGAAGCCTATCTTCTTTGATGTAAATATGTGTAGGCTTTTGCAATCTTGCTATTCAGGTGCTCAGCAGTCAATTGTTGCTGATTTTGGAGAAAATAGGAAGAGGAAGGTGTGTTGGATATATTTGTCATCTTGAGTTATTGGTGGAAAATAAATAAATAAAATAAAAATTTAGGAATATATGAGTGCTCATTTGGAAAAAAAAAATATAGTTTTCTCCCTGTCCTTTGCAATAGATAGAAAATACCTATTTTCCTTCAAATTCTAAGCGACAAAGCCTTTAATCACTTTTTCTAGGCAACTTTTTAAAAAATTCTATGTTTTCTACCATTCCAATCTATCACAAGATGCCATAAATCTATTCATATAATTTTGAAAATCTGTTTGCCCAACCTGGAGGGCTACTATAACTGATCTGCAAAAATCTAGTTGGCCAGTAGATGACAGCAGAAAAACACAGAAAATGCTAACCCTTTCCTGCAGTTTTTTCATTTTTTGAGACCAAATGTAGCCATAGTAGGCGGTCACTGTGCTTAGGAAACAATTAGAAGAATATCCAGGTAAGCAAAATTTACTTACAATTGGCCGTAGTTTATGTACTGTGAAAATCAGTGTTTACATAACTCCCATGCAGTTTAATAATAAGGGCATTCCCTTAAGGTATTTAGTATATACAAGCTTTCAAGTTTTTATTCCAGTGGACCGAGTGGCCAGCAGTGAAGGTATATCTAGCAAACTTGTACTCCAACTACAGAAGATACTTGTTAAAATGTAAACATTCATATAAAAGCAGTTAGCAAAGCAAAGATATATGAAAACTTAGAATAAACTGAAAGCCATTATGTGATATTTAGGCATCATAGAAAAGACTGCCCAACATAGTATTCAAAGAAAAATGTGATGTTACAATATTAATGATTCAGAATATGGTATACCTTATATTATTTGTCTTTCCTCTTGATAATTTCCAATATATAAACAATTTGTCAAAAGTAAAATAACTTTCTATTAAAACATTTAAAGTTACCTAATATGGATATATCAGCTAAAGCAGGGGTCCCCAACCTTTTGGACCTCAGGGACCACCAAGTTCATAATTTTAAATCCCGCGGACCACCAAA
>JANHFK010005554.1:98859-110307 GCA_036250565.1 Sibynophis collaris | reverse complement strand
TTTACAGAGTCAGCCTATTGCCCCCAACAATCTGGGTCCTCATTTTACCCACCTCGGAAGGATGGAAGGCTGAATCAGTCTTGAGCCTGCTGAGATTCGATCTGCCAAACTGCTGGCAGCCGGTGATCAACAGAAGTAGCCTGCAGTACTGCACTCTAACCACTGCGCCACCACGGCTCTTTATAGAGAGGGAAAGGCTGGCCTAAAGCTCAGGGATCAGCCAGAAAATACTCTGAGCGAATTTGGGTAGAGATAGTGAAGTAGTGGGATGGGAGAAACTGCAGATTTAATGATCTCCCTTTTGCCAAAGAGACTTGGTAGCTTTGTGGGAATTTTAGAATGTATATAGCTCACAATCTCTTTAAAACTGCATCTCTCAAGCTAGCAAGCTTTATCTAGCTGACTGTTGTTTTTACCTCAAATTCTGTATCTTGCTCCCTTTTCCAATTTCAGATGGATAGCAGCTAGCTGCAGTTATTTGGTGAATATGGCTATTGTCAGAATCATTCTCCTAATAATTGGCTCATATATTCTAGGAGGGTAGAAGAGGGTAATTTCTACTTTAGGCCCTTTTAGCACTGCATTGCTATTTTGTAAACCACGAGAAGTGGAAATAAAACTGTCATTCCATATAACTCTTATTATAGAAGTCTACTCTACATAACAATCTCAAGATAATTGTATGTTGTGGCAAGATATATTTGCTCATATAAAAAAAGGACTGCAATCATGCATATATTTACCCAGGAGTAAATCCCACAGAGTTTACTGAGACTTCCTTTGACGTAGACATGCTATAGTGGATGGTGCTATCAACCTCATTTGAGATGATGAGATCCATTTCCCTAGCAAGACTTTATAGGATCGTAGCGCTCAGTCAGCAAAGGTCACCTTGTCTTAGGCTGCTTTCAAAATATCTGATCACCACAGTCCCATCGTCAAAAATTCACTCATCACCTTTACATTTCCCTCCTTATTAGTGCTATTGCATTCTGCTGATAAAATAAAATAAGCATATTTCCAATTCCTGCTAATTCCAAAGCAATTCCAGGTTGCTAGATAAGTGGTACTTTTTATTTTTTCCAACCAGTTTCTATCGGAATGATTTTCACAAGAAGATATAAGATGTTCTAATTGTGGAACAGGTACATTATGAAGTTCTTCATTTCTCTTTTCTTTTACTGCAGTTCTCTTTTATCTTATGTTTTATGCTGCTTTAATGTCTTTTAGTCAAAGTTCCCCTTTTTCTGATTTTGAACCCTGAATTTTTCAGAGTTATATGAACATTACACTGACTGTATTTGGTCATTGCTTCTGAGGGATTATATATATATAGTTTGGTGAGTCACTGATCGTAATTCAATAAATTTAAGCTTGAATCTTGCCAACCAACTGGAATGTTGGAAAAAAATTGGTGTAGTAGGAAGAGGAAAAAAAAAATTCTAAAATGGCAAATGGAAGAACAAGCTCTAAAATGGGTCTTGTTCAGCTATGGACTCAAGAGAAGAAAAAAAATCTAGAAAAATTCCTCCATATAATCTGGGAAAGGGCAGTAATTTGGAAAATCACTACTTGCTCTGTTCTCCTCCCTCCTAATCAAATGACCCATTGTGGTAACAAGATGAAACATATACAAACATGAGCGAGAGCAGAAAAACATCCACAAAAACTTTTACTTTTTACATGGGGGGGGGAGATGCCCATCGACGCCAGGCACTCAACTCACGAGCTGACCACAAAACCTTCACTTCCTGCAGTCTAATCATGAGGAATAGCTGTCCAGAATACAAGTGGGGAATCTCAAGATAACTCCTTTATCCAGAAAAACTGCACAAGCCAAAAAGATTGCACAATTGGGCAATAAGTTTAGCTAAATCACTTGATACTAAATTGACAGCTTTAAAAAAAGCAGATGAAAGAGCTATAAAGAGGAAAGAGGAAATGAAAGAAGTTAAGAAGATGGAAAGCTCTATAAAACAAGTGTCTGGCGATGTAAAATAAATTAATGACAGTGGAAATTTTGCAAAGGAAGTCAGAATTTATTGACAGGGGAAGGAAAGCTAGATAATCTGGCTGTTCTCTTTTATTTATTGACAGGGGAAGGAAAGCTAGATAATCTGGCTGTTCTCTTTAGGAAAGGATTCCATTTCAATGGGACAAAATAGAAGGTGTGATTTTACTTTTAAACAGCAGAGGTTTCAACCGAAGCATAATGAAAAATAAACACACTGATTTACTTAGATGCAGAAAAGGCTTTTGACAATTTGAACTGGGCTTTCTTGTTCAAAATTCTGAAAGATATGCACTTTGGAGAGAATTTTATAAAATGGTCAGATCAATTTGTACTTCACAGAAAGCACAAATAATTATTAATATAAATCTAATAAAGCCTTGTAATACAAAAAAGGAAAAATACAGGGATGCCCAATCTCTCCTCTCATTTATTTTGGTTCCTTTAAAGAAAATTGAAATATTAATAGGAAATCTAATAGAATTTGGTGCATCAGAAGTTTTTAAAACCAACATACACGAGACAAAAATTATTATTTATGTAATTTGTATCTTGCCTTTATTATTTTTATAAATAACTCAATGCAGCAAACACAATACTCCTTCCTCCTCCTATGGGTTGGGTTGAGAGAGTGAGTGACTGGCTCAAGGTCACCCATCTGGCTTTCATGGCATTGTTAGGGTTTGAACTCACAGTCACCTGCTTTCTAGCCTAGTAATCACAACCACTAGACTCAATTAGCTAAGAAAACTGGTTAAGAAAAACAAGAAAAATAGAAGAATTGATGAATAAAATGGGTTCAAAATTGAGAAGAAAGTAAAAGATTTGGGAATAATTGTATGTTATTTCAAAATAACTATTAAAATGGAGTGAAGTTAAAAACCGATGTTAAGATGAAAGAAAATACAATTGCCATTGTCGGATAGAATTTCTGTGATAAAAATGAATGAGTTGCCTAGAATCCTTTTATTTTAGATAATACCTGTTTTCCTAACTGTGCACCATTTACATCTAAAAGGTTACATCTAAATTTGTGTGATAGGGCAAAAAACCTACAAGTTAATTATAAGGGATTATAAGATGCAAAGGAAAGAAGAGGAATGTGTCTACGCAGTTTAAAATTGTATTTTGCAGCTTGCAGTTTGGTTTGGATGAAAGAATGAGTGTTGCTGAGAAATAGAAGGCTGTTGGAGTTAGAAGAATACCACCTGAGATTTGGGTGGCATAGATATCTGTAGTATAATAAAGTTAAGGTTAATGTGGATTTTAAAAATCATTATGTTAGATGTGCCACATTGAGAATATGGAACAGATACAAACCCAGAGTTGGGCCCCAAAACATTTCTGCAGCTCTCAGCACAAGACGCATTTATGGATGAGAAATTATTGGTGAACATAAATGGCTAACGTATTGTGAGATATTAGACTGAATCCCTAAAGCATGTCACATATCAAGGCAAGCTAAGATTCTTAGAATATGAACTGAGCAATAACTGCAGATCTTCAAATATAGGATAAAAATATCTGGGGGGAAGAAGGGGAGAAAAGAGAAGGAGGCTATTAGAATGCTTTTCCTTATTCCACCCCCCTTTTCTTCTGACTTTTAAAATTTCTTTAAAATCATATTTTCACTTCAGGCTTTGCTCTAAAAAAAAGTTTATGTGTACATTTGTTTTTGCTATTTTTGTTGTTTGTTTTACCTAAGTAACAAAAAATAAAACCAGGAAGAAAATAGCATGCACTAACTTGTCAGAAGACACCTTTTGGTTTAAATAAGATCCTCCAATTCCAGGAAGAACTTTTGGAAGATAATACGCTAGACTTTTTAAAAGACCGAACACTCCTTTGGCTCATTTTTTTTGTAACCTGCTGTCATGTTTTTTCTAATAATAAACCTGTCACTCTAAAATAGCAACCATCCTTATAATAAAATTAAAATAATAATTAAAATAATAAAATTAAAAGGCAAATCTGTGAAACGAACTTTAGCAGAGTACAAGTGCATGGTTTCAAAGACTGAACAAGCTACAGAAACGACAATAGCATTGGTTATAAGAGCTTCTGACCATTTCTGAGCAAGTGATAGAAACACCCTGTCTATAGGAAAAAAGTTTTAGAGGATACCTACCTTGACTGCTTTCCTGTGTAATGTTGGTCATGCTTCCATCTTCTGCTAAACCATGTTCCAAGTTGTCTAAAATCTGCAGTAAATAGACAACCAGTGCTCAGTGTTAAAACTCTAGTCAGGAAATTGAATTTATATTTTACCGACAAAGAAATAAAGGAAAACTAGTATAGATCTATTTCAAACTATTTAGCTCTTGTCAGCTAGCCATAACCTTATTTGGGTAGACCAGGTTGCCCTGATAGACGGGAAAAACACTCTAGTGAGGAAACAATGCCCACATTAAGCTCAAACACCTGTATTTATCACATTCAGGAGATCAAAAAAGAGTCACAAGGGCATGTCACAGAATGGATCTATCAGCATTAGTAGGATTAATCAGAGAAAAAATGCAAGGATATTCCTATATTACAATGCACACAATCTCTGAGTTAAAAGTGAGTTACATCCTAAGCTTCTCTTTAACTGAAATTTGTACTTAAGCTGGAACTCGTATTACTAAAAATGGTGGACAACGTTCTCCTTTGAGCTAATGAACCACTGAACGTTTTCATGAACAGCTGAAAAAAGGCTTTATATATTATATATTTATATTAAAAATGTGCAGCTTCAGTGTTCATGAACACATTGAGGGGCATCACCAGTTCGTTGACAGAAGGAGAACACTGCCATTTTTAGTAATAGACAGCTTGTTCATAAGTACAAGTTGTTTATAAGTTAACCCAGTTCTTAACCCAGGGACTGCCTGCATTTAATTCCAGAATGGAAATAAAATGCAAGACGTATATGCTTTAAACCAAGGATCAAATACTGTGTATTTGTAAAAAAGAAATGGTTGGTTTATGCAAAAATAAGACAGTAGATTAACAGAATTACACTAATTTGTTTTGATTATAATCTTGTGAATTAGCAAACAAAGCACTGTCCAGTGGCTATCTGTTGAAGAGTTTTCTTAGCCTGCATGGAACTGGAGGAACCTGGAGATTTTAGAATGCATGTCTAATAGCTGCATTTAGCTTGGACGATCACAAATTGTTGTAAGATTGAATAAAAGGACAGTACTTTGACTACTTCAAAGCATTGTCCAGTGATGAGGAAACATAGTCCATTCTTAGCCGAGCCTACCTCCCAGAAGCATTGAGGAGACAACAGAATACAGTAAGTGCCTTTTGGATTTAGAGATGCTACCAGCTATGCCTATTGTAAATGGTTCTCCAAGACTGACTGGAGGTGGTGGCAGTGCTACTTCTGGAATTCAGAGCTTCTGATAGTTTATTATCCGCTGCCCTTTTCCCCCTGCCAATCAGTGATTAGCTGTCCAAACCAGTTGGTTATTTTATCATCTTCAGGAGTGCAACCTGCACAATCACATCATTTCAAATAGGTAAGAAGGAGCAGTTAGCAGAAATTCAGCATGGGCACTTGCATCTCAATCCAATTCTTGACCCATGACAATCCATTTCTTGGAGTATTGCAGACGAATACTCATTTTTAATTCACAACCCAAATTATGGACAAGTTATTATACCTCTGCCACTGCATGCCATTTGCTGGGGAGAAGATGGGAGGAGACCAGAGAAGCAACTACCCAGCAAGCTAATGTAAGGGAATATAGATAGCAGCCATTAAATAGCAGCAGTGCTGATTTGAACTTTCAGCTACTGATATCAGTGATTTTCTTTTTATCAAGGATGATGAGATGACAAACAGCTTTCTTTGAATGGAGGAGGCAACAGTAAATCTAGAAGTACAGAAGAAAAGAACTGAAGAGAGAGCAGAGCAATTCTAATATTAAAATTAAAAAGTGGATTCTTTGGGGGGTTTTCCATGTTCAGGATAAGTTGGAGCAGAAACCTCAAAAGATGCTGCTTACTAAACAGGACGGGTATATATGTACTTCAAAATTCAGTAGCAGGTTTTCTTCTAGATAAACATCAGAAATGGACAGCTTCCTTAGGGACATACTCCCTTGACAAAGGCATTTCTGGCTTGTCGATCATTTGAATGTAAATATAAATAAATTGTTTTGAAAGTCTTGAAATTTAAATAGCGACTATTCCATGAATCAAGAGTCTTGCTGGCGATATATACAATGTTTAGTACTTCTGGCCTTTTAAGTGTCAAGGGTTTGGAATGTGTGGTTGTTGCCAAACACAAAGGAACACTTTTCAATTACATGTTTAAGAAAGGGGAGAAGTTCCATCTAAAGGGAAAGTATTCTTATTCCTCCACATTTTTCCCAGTCAAAATGCCCATTTTTGGAGTACAGTTCAAACAACTCTGAAACCAAGACTTCTACTTTTTTAGATACATAGACAGACAGACAATGTAACCTCTATATGTAGTCAGAGGTTGCTAGCTAGGCAATTATGTCTATGTTTATATATTTATATATCTACATCTATCTTCTTTTAAAACAAAGAACAGTACAAAGCAGTACTGTAGGTAGGCAGTGCATCTGGGAAAAGAGAATACTGCATTTAAGGCTTCCCATCAGTCATGATATTGAGGGATGATGGACATAACTTAGAAGATAATAAAAGCTATCTAGGCCAGTCGTCATGACCAGCCCTATTGTCAATGAATTTCTCTAAGTCTGACTTTTGGTAATTTCACGAACACAGCCACAATTAGATATGCCCAACTTTGAGCCAGGAGTGAACTCTGCTTAATTTTTTGAGATCAGCCAAGTTGGGCCTGGTGCTACCTGGTTTCTGTTTAAAATCTCCTCACTGCAGTGGCCATCACTACATCTGACAGAAATCAATTCTGAAGTCATGCATTACACAGAACAATGTTTTTCGTTCATTGATCCTGTATCTGCTCATGTTTAGCTTCAATATTCAACCTGAACTTCTAACACTGTGAAAGAAAGAAAAAATCTTATCCACTTTTCCACGCCACACAATTTTAAATGCCTCTTCTATATCACCCCTTCCATTATTTTTCTCAAATGGGAACTCCCCAAGTCTAGGGTTTTTTTTTTTTTACTTGATTGGTCTTTTCTACTTCTACATCTATAATAACTTTTCAAAAATGCAGTAATAAGAAAGTGAATTAAATGCAAGAGAGCACAGAGTGCATTCCTTTTGTTTATGCTTTAAAAACTCAAGGTTGATTAAAAAGTGTTTGTCCTTGCAATGGACAAACAGGGAAAATGCACGGCGTAGTGAAGAAGAAATATTTACTGTGTTCCTCATGTCCACTGTAAAGCTGGGTGACTGGATAATCCATAAAACTATTAAATGCAGGGAATAAAATTACCTCGTCACACCGTCTAAAATCTTTGGCGAAAGAGGAGGAAAATAAGAGACAGAGGAAGTTGCATGTTGTGGAAGGCAGGAGCACTGAAGGTTAATAAGCAGAACGTTTCCTCTGCTCCTGGTAGCTGACATTAATTGAAGATGCCTTCTGTTCATATTGCATTTATTTTACCAAGGAGTTCTAGCCCTTGCCACAATAATGTGCAACCGGTTGCTGTGTGTGCAAAACTTGTTTTCTTTATGGGGAAAATTGCAATCTAACAATGCTTCAAACTAGTGGGAGTAGAAAAGGAAGAGAGATTTTTTCCCCTAAATTTTCCCTTGCCATTCCCATACTACTATAGCCATTCATCTGGAACATACCCACAATTCTAGAATTGATTTTTATATCAGAAGAAAGAGGATTTAATGTTTCTACCTCTGTTACTTACCCATGAATTAGAATCCAATCAGGGGTCACCTCAACTAAAATCAATGAAATAAATAAAGCGTTTACACTGACTCCTTGGGTGGGTTTCTTCAAATGTTTTTATCTAGCTAGTAATACTTTGGATTTGGCAAATTTAGGGGGTTCATTCTTAGCTAAACCACAATTCCTTCTACCCTGCAAAGCTTGCTTTATAACTTTTCTGATTAAAACGAAATCCACATGCAGCAAAATAAAGATGGTGCCCAAGCCGTCTATCTCTAATAAAAGATAGATTCTACTCTGCTGCCCTGAATGCTCTCATATCTGAAGTCACCATTGTGGCATACTCTCAAAGAAGACTGCATGGCGTTTATTAAAGTACTGCTTATAATTTAATTAGCTAATGATTTCTGCTGATCAGAACATATAAGGCACTGAGTTTCTGTGCCAATCTCTCTGATTGCCAAGATTACTGATACTGTAGCTTCCAATCAAGAGCACTGCATAGTTCTTTCTTTCTAGGCAAGTTCATTCAACTTAACTTAGTATATATTGCCATCAAAAAATCATTTTAGATAAATATGACATGAGCAAAAGGCTTGCCTCTGTTCAAAGAATGCAGTCTAAAATTCAATGGCACTGATTCTTTGTTCCTTACTGGGAAAGAATGTAACAATGTGAGTCGGTGTTTGAAAGAAGGGAGGGATATGGTTCCATATAGATCTTTTCGAAGACAGTCCCACAAGAGGTACTTATGTTTTTTGAGGTAGTGCGAGCTTGGCTCAGTTGTGGCAGTAGAACTGGAGAAGCAAAGGCTCAGGTATGGACTTATCAAGAGATAAGAAAAGGTATTCGGATTTATGTTTTGGAAGCTCCTCAAGTTAAGACCTCAAAGATGAAAAACCAGTGAAGGTTCTGAAGGACAAAAGACAACAACAATTTGGATAACAAAGTTCCATATTGTGCTATGAGCATGAAAAAAACCAAAGCCTTAGAGTACACAATAGGTTCTGTGGATTCTGACCAATGAAAGTCTGATAATTTAATGTTTTAACAGATGATAAAGTTAAGATTCAATGCAAAGATGCCTTTGAGCCCAGCCCAATTCCTAGGAACTGCATCTGTGAAATTTTTTTAGCAGTATCATGAAAGTGGTTTGCTACTGCCATCTTCCAGAATATGCTTTTTACTTCCCTATCTGGCTTCCAGCCCTGGTTCACCATGTGAGAATTAATGATGCCAAGCCTTCTTAGCTTCTGAGATCCACAAAGTTCAGCTAAATGGTATCACCAGCTGAGGTATTCCAAATATGGTATCTACTTTAAAAATTTTGGAACTTTAAAATTTTTTCTATTGTTTTGACTGGAAAAGATAAATGAAACAAGGATAAAAATAGCTTTAAAATACTTCCATGAAACCAGAGTGTTCATCTTTGTGTCTGGAGTATAGCTGGTTTTTATGAGGATGGGGCTTATTTTTAATAATGATATCATCAACAGCTTAAAAGATAGATTCCAAACCCTGTTCACAACCAGATACATATTTTTCCACAACACCTAAAAAAATTGAGGAATGGGATGAAAAGACTTATCTTGTGTATTATATCATTGGGAATAATTCTCTTCACTTTCCCGAGGTACTCTGAATGACCAAGTACGTCTTTTCCATTGAAATTCCAGGTCAAATTCTAAGAACAAGCATCCAGGCACACCTTTTCTTACTGTGTGATAGAACCATATTCGATTACCATCAAATGATATTCTAATATTAAAAAATGAAAGTGAAATTAAAAGATTGGCATCACCTTTAGATGGGCATCTAAACATGGTGCACATAAGCCTGGAGGTGGCATTTGCCAATCCTCAAAGAGAAGCAGTGCCTCCTCTCATTTAAAAGTATTTGTTTTAACAATCAAACATTAAAATTTGTTGCTTGATTAAGCAACTAAAAGGTGCTCCTGATTAAAGTGTTTTTAAGGTAATTAACCAACTCACTAAATGACTAAACACTACAGCTGTAATTCAAGTACCGGTATATGCAATCTAGAAGTATAGGATTGTCTTACCATTGGCTTGATAATCTTACCGAGAGTACCAATTATACTTCAAATGATTAAGATGACTATGCCTCTTCAGTGTGGCAGGGAAAAGGACAATCTAACCTATGCTCCACAAACAGATTATTTGAAACTAACTGTTATTCACCTAAAGACTGTTCTTTTGGAAGCAGGAATCATGTGCCACAATAATCCCTGGAAGGCCAAAATCAATTCACAGTGTCTGCTTTTACATTCGTTTCTTCCACTCTTCAACATCTCTCCAGCTGAATGCCTGCTAGACTATACTCCAGCCCAATACCAGTCTTTAAGTGATCCCAGCTAGATTTAGGAATACATTTTTCACAAAAGTGAACTGGAGAAAAAAATTAACATCTAAGCTTCAGCTTTGGCTAGCTAGAAGACAATCCCCTACTAAGCTGGCTCTCCAGGACAAAAATATATTGATTTATGTTAGGAAGAGCAGTGGTCCAAATGAAAAATAAACAACAAAACCAAAGTAAAACACCTAAATCCCCAAGTGGCTCTACTAAAGGCTATGTGATACTTTTTTCTTCCTCCAGAGATAATTGTCTAGGTAAAGCCTATAGCTAAATACTTAATGGAAAGGATGCAGACTTTTTCTCTTAAATCTACAGACAAAGCTTTCCATTTTACGAGACAAAAATGGATGCTAAGAAAACAATAGGAAGGAATCTGAAGGATATGTTACAAGTTTGTACTAGCATGTAAACAGATTTAAAATATAAAATGCAAAGTACATTCTTCAGAAAGCAATCGTTTTAGCATACTCTGGCACAAAATGTATCCCGAAGAAGTCAAAAATCTGAACATATAATTGGTAAAAACATTAAAGTCAACAGAGTACTTTTTCTGCATGGCCCCCAAAACAAAACAAAACAAAAAAGTAGTCAACAAGACATCTGGATCACAAAACATTGTGAGAACTAAAGCAGCTTAAATTACAATAAGGAGATTGCAGAGAAACTAAATATATTGAGTGAATATGTTTATATACACAGTATTATACTTTTGAAAGTTATAGGCTAAATACTCATGCTTTGCACAATTATTGCTCTGGGATGATATATGAAATCAACAAAAGGAAAGCAAAGACAAATGTCTAGTGCTCATAGATAAGCATCAGCAAATCATCTGCAAAGTCTAACTGAGGATAATAAGCTTTTACAAGGGTTCAGCAGACTGAACTTGCTTACTTGATTCTCTGATGATGAGAAGAAATGATGCGGCTTCTGTACCATCCTTTCTAATCATCCCTATCTTCTAATGAGATCACTAATAATAAAGGCTGAAACCTTCTGGAAGGCAGGAAGCTATGATTCTCAAACCAGACAGCACTGTTATATAAACATGCAAAGAAAGAGAGGTGAAATATTTGTTGATTTGGGAAGGCAGGAAGAAAAGCCTTAGGATTTAAATCCTGGAGCAATATATACAATATATGCCACATACACACCTACATACATACGCATGAGCGGGTACACACACACATCTATCTATCTATCTATCTATCTATCTATCTATCTATCTATCTATCTATCTATCTATCTATCTATCTATCTA
>JANHFK010005554.1:77909-88543 GCA_036250565.1 Sibynophis collaris | reverse complement strand
AGAAAAAGCTTTAATTATAAGGCAGTCCCAAGGGACACCCCCTCCCTTACATTTTGCATAGAAGATTTTTAGCAGCAGATATGATGGTAGGGTGCTGCTGCTCCCACTAGAGGGAAACACAATGCATTTTTCACATGTGCTTATGGTGAACAGGGAGAACAAAAAAAATATGCTGCCTTATCTGGTCTTTGATCTGCGATTTTTTCCAAAATTGTGTTAGCTTCCATAGTTTTCACATTTTTTGAAACACATATAAAAGAAAATAGGTAAAAAGGGGCAAGAATAAGAAGTGAGCAAGCAGCGTTTTGAAGCAAAAAAGGATTTTTCAAGATTTTGTAACAGATAAGACAAGCATGCGATGGCATAGTTCTTAAAATCAAATGTATCGATGCATCAATCATGTTCCAAGTTCACAAGAGCCATATTTTAAAAAACTGGCTGCTGTTAAACGCCCCTCCTTTTCAAATTTATTTCTATATTTGCAGCAAATTGTTAAGCCTAAAGCCAAGGATGATCTCACTGAATTACGAACAGATGTCAGAGAGAACAGAGAATTAGCTGCTATTTCCTAGATCCTGCAGGCAAGCACTTCTCAAAACTAAAAGAATTACTCTTTGTAATCCCCACGCCCACCTACCCTTTAGAGTTTCTTTAGGGAAAAGAAATAACTACATTCTCCTGTTTCACCCTTTTTTTCTTCTAAACAAAGATTAGACATAGAATATACAGCTGACATTCGCACAGAATTTCAGCTTTGAAGCGACAGAGCCCACCTTGCTTGCTTAGCTGTTCAGAAGTAAATAATGCACATATCCCTTTTCAATCACCTCTTGCCTAAGCTACACAGGTAGGGCTGGCCGTATGACTGTCAAACATCAAAGAAGCAGACTGGCATCACTGCTTCTGCATTCTTCATTATTAACGGCAGGTTTGCTCTCTGAGCTGATGTATAATACCTTAAACGTAGTGGATACTTTCTCAGAAATTCAATGCAATTCATTCACAATTGAGAAGACAGCACCCAACAAAGGAAAAGAGAGATTCAAGGAATTCTAGCATTACTATGGTGCAATTTTTCCAGTCTTATATTTCAATGCAATTTACATATAATCCCACAAACTCTCTGTAAATTCTCAAATTCTGTTCTCGAAAATGGTGGTGACGCAAGGTCTCCTAAACATAGATTTGGCAAATGCCAAAAGATATGGGACTATCTTGATGGGAATAACTGAGGCACAACACCTGCTTTAAAAAAAAAAAAAGATGGATTAGACCAGCAACCCAAGAGTAGTTAGGAAAACAAAATGTAACAGCTTGACAATGTTATGGCATGATTGCAGGCTTACACTTGATGCCATTGTTCAATTCACTTGAAAATCAAAAATTCACTTGGATGATAGATTCTTTGTCATGTATACTGCAACACCACTAGGCGAGAGCAGAGATAAAATTTCCAACCCAATAATTCTATCTTTATTTGTATGACTATGTTAAGAAGTTATATAATTTTATATTTCTGAGAACAGAACGGTAGAAAATGTTCTACTGCTCATCATTTAAAACCATATTTAATGCTACCTTGGGTACAAAAGTTACGATCACAATTTCTGAAGCCATGCATTTTAAAACCATGAGGTCAATTTGCACTTTTCTTCAACCACAAAAGATCAGAAATAAACCACTTGGTGGGTTGAATTGTGTATCTTCAAATGAGGGTAAAGATACAGGCTTCGCCATCTTGCCCCTTCTCCTTACAAGAAGTTTTTAAGGGAAGAACTAGCAGACACATGATTTTAAAAGATCAGGCCACGTGTCATGCGTTGATCAAATAGAATAATAGCACAGTGAATTTAAAATCCTAGGGCTTTTTGAAATCTTGGCACAGCAATTTCTCGACAGAAAAAGAGAGCAGGGGAGACGGGGAAATCAGGTGCTATTAGATCTTTTTTCCTTCCACAAAATCATCAACTGACTGTCATAATTAACTTCTACTTTTTGCTGAAGCGGTCATCAGAGTAACCCCTGAGTGGTAACTATCTACTAAAACTGAACTTGAAAAAAGCAGTTTCATGACTGAAACGGTTGTCTGGGCCAGGCAATCATCCGAAAACTTGTGCTGAGCAACAGTGGCTACACAATGTAAAGTACAGGTAGTCCTCGACTTACGAATGTAATGGAGCCTGCCCATTCAATTTGTAACCTAAGGTTTTGTGGGAGTGAATGTTGTACCTTGAACGGGATCACTCCCTCCTTTCGCCCATTCACATTTGCTAATTGAATGTATGGTTCGTTAAGTGCACATGAGGTATTTCAGGGTGGAGAAGGCCATGGAGGGGGGGCTAGTGATGGAACAGGAAATCTGCTTAAGACCACCCAAAGCCTCCCCGACCCACTGAAATACCTAATGCTCCCCACAATTGCTTCCCCGCCCCCCTCCAACAGGACAGGACATCTGCTTAAGACCACTCAAAGCCTCCCCGACCCACTGAAATACCTAATGCTCCCCACAATTGCTCCCCCCCTCCAACTTGCTGCACCGGGTCACTTGTGTGAAGATCTAGCAAGCTGACTCTTCTCCAGCCTCTCAGTCATACATGCCTCTCTGCTGCTCCATTTTGGTGTGGCAGGCCTCACCTGGCACTTTCCTGGCTAAAACGGAGCTCTGTTTAGGCCTGCACAGGCCTCGCCTGGCACTTTGCTGGCTAAAACAGAGCTCTGTTTAGGCCTGCACAGGCCTCACCTGGCACTTTCCTGGCTAAAACAGAGCTCTGCTTAGGCCTGCACAGGCCTCGCCTGGCACTTTGCTGGCCAAAACGGAGTGTTTTGGCCTGCAAAGTGCAGGATGAATGTTGCAGAGCCTCTGCGGTTGTTCGTGAGGGCAAACAACTGCTGTGGTACTGCAAGATTCGTAGTTTCAGGACTTGTTCGTAAACACTAGGGGGTGCTGACTGAGTAACTTTGAATGTTCGCTAAAGGAACACTCGTAACCCAGGGATTACCTGTAATATAAAACTCGCATTTCCCAAACTTGCATATCTGCAATTTGGTACAATGCACAGTGAATTCTTACTCTCCACAGCACATACTCATTTTCAGCGGCATAAAGTATCTACCACATGAAATATCCTACCTGCAATAGATTATATACATGTATTAGAAGATATTTGCTCCCATCAGCAAGCTTTTGCACACACTTTGAAGCTTTAATATGTAGATTAAAAAAACAGGTTCCTAAGAAGCCAGGTTTATTTAGCCAAAATAAAGAAAATTATCTTAATCTTAGTTAATGAAAAAATATATGAGAACATTAGGATTCAAGAGTAGCTAAGGTAAAATACATTTGGTGTGTTAGTAAAGTGGATAGGACAGTTGGGCAACTGAAATGCACTTAGAGTTGGCACATAAAAAGGAAAAAAAATCAGTTCAGAGAGGGGGGGAAAATGAAGCAAAAGATAGATATTTAATAAGTCCACGTATACAGATGCTAAACAACAGCTACATAATCCCTGGATATTCATAAGATTCTAGGTTGAAATGTACATGCTGCTCCAAAAAGAAATATACTGTGTTTAATTCAACGAATATTTTGAATTGATCTAAATTGCACACATGAATTAAATGAAATATATTTTATACCACTTTCATAGCCATTATTTATTTGCATCTTGACATATTTGATTGCAAAGTGCATTTTAATTGCCTAATTCTTGTATCTATTGTGAATCAAAATGAGATAAATAAATCAAAAGATTTTACATTTATGTTTGTTATGTGGAAAAATGAAAAGAAAATTAAGCAACCATCAGCATATTATCAAGGATGATGATTACTGCACAGTAGCTAAAGTATCTTTATGCTTTATGTTTGTTTTTCAAATTAAAATTAGCTGCTTAATGACACCAATTCAGATGTCTTTTGCTATTCTTTTTCCAAGGCATACTCTGAAGCATATCCTCTGCATCGCTCAGGTCATGAGAATAAAATGATCTAGAAACATAGAGAAATTGTAGTGGCCTCTTTTGCATAAAGTCCAGATGTATATATGTACCGATTGCCTCTTGGATTTGATTAAAATTCTACTTGCTAATTTACTATTGTTCAGGAATCCATAAAACTGAATGCTGCACTCACTAAACCTTAACTTAAAAAAATGTTAACTGTCCAAACCACAAATGAACAACTACACAAAGGCTGGTCCATGCCTGACACTTTCTCAATTATGTCTATCCATTATTTTATCTAGACCACCATGCAATATAGCATCATTTGACCTACAAATGCAATGCACCTATTCATTAACACTGCTCTAGTTACGTGCTCAGAGGACATCCTCACTACAGGTAGTCCTTGACTTACAACACAACAGGGACCAGATAATTCATTGTTAAGAGGTGCAATCATTAAATGAGGCACCTTACCAGTGCACCAAATTTTATCACCTTTTTTTGCCATGGTCAGGAAGCAAATCACCATAGTCATTGAGATGTCATGTGACCACAACGTGATCCTCCCTACTGGCTTCTCCACTGAATTTGTTTGTCAGCAGTTGTCTGGGAAGGTTGAAAATGGTGATCATAGGACATGGGATGCTGCAATTATTGTAAAGGTGTCACAGTTGCCAAGCATCCAAATCACGATTTTTATTGCTCTTTATTAAAGTCTGCTCATATGTTGCTGACCACAGAATTGCTATTTAACAATTATAAAATATTTGTGATTATTTATGATGCACAGACCTCCTGCCCATGGATAAATGTAACATAAGCACATTTATGGGAAAATGTTAAAGGTGCTAATGTAATATTTAACTATATACCCAAGCTTTATCGGGAATTGTTTATCGGGCATTGTACCTGTATTGAGTATGAGTATGTGGGATGGCTCAAAGAGAAACTGGAAATGTGATATTTTTCCAGATTTCAAGGAATGACTGTCGGAAATATGTAATCTCTTTGTTTTAGAAAAGGCAATATTTTCTACTAATCAAAAGATGCAGCAGCATGTATTGCTATTGCAAAAGTGTTGTGATATTTTTCAGTAACATGTTGTAATGTCAGTGGTGATATTCAGCCGGTTCTCTCCAAATTGCGCAATCCGGTAGTGGCAACTGCGTGAGGCTCCGCCCAACCGCCCGGATGTAATGCGCAACCTACTGCGCATGCAGTAGAGGTGGCGCGTGCAAGCGAAGCAAGCGCATGCATGAGCGTGCTCACATTTGCAAACCGGTAGCAAAGGTAAGTGAATATCACCCCTGTGTAATATTCATATTATAGTAGTGCATTTATTATTAAACCTGTGACTATTGATAAAAAGAAAATGATACAAGACCCAAAAGAAACAGTTAATAAGAATAAACATATAAACAGTTTTACCTTTGCGTCCTGGATATACATGAGGATAATATTCATAATACAAATCAGGCTGGTCTAGGTTTCCAAATGGTTCAAATTCTACTTCAGCATTTTGGTACAGACTCAGTTTTACCAGGAGTGCTAGTCTTACAAACCAAATCTTGAAAGTAAAAAGAAAAAAAAAGTTTACAGCTATTACTATAATACAAAAATGTATCAGGGTTTTTTTTTTCAGCTATGAAGAACAAATACCTGTGATACTAATCTATCTAATGATTATTTTTCATGTGTGCATGTGAGTTCAGCAAACTCATTTTTTCCAGAATTTTTCCTCTTGAGCTGAATTGTTTTCTTTAGTTTTGAGATCATTTGCAAATGAATTACCTTACATGGTTGGATAGTACTCTCTTCATAAACTTGACTATACAGAATTAATATGTTGACATTAACTGAAGACATACATGGATCATTCCTATCCTTCAATTATTCACCTTAACTAGCAGTCATAAGAGGTTCAAAATGCAGATACATTACTGCAGGGGTGTCAAACTCGTGTCATCGTGGCAGCATCCCGTGACATAGGGACTCTTTCCCACTCTGCTAAACTGGGTGTGGGCGGGGCTAGCATGTGATGCATTCGGCCTGCGGGCTGGGAGTTTGACAGCCCTGCGTTACTGGGTCTTTCAAACATTTAGTTTACTAGCAAAACATTTGTCTATCTTTTGGTCTTTAATATTTCTAATTTAGATGTTGCAATTCCTTATAAAGAAATATTTGCAAGACATTACATTTACAGCACTTATAAAAACATTTGTTAATTGTTAATACATCTCAAAATCTAATCAAAAATGCAATTGTTTTCTGGTCATCCCATATGTTTCTATGCTAGAACAAGCAAAGGCAATATCTATATTTCTCAAGCACCAAAGTAAAGTGAACTGTTTACGTGAGAAATGTCAACCTTGTTTTTTCATTCAAGAATTATTTAGTACTCATCTGAAAGAATCTTAAGAAAGGTCAGGGAATAACTGGAGGAAAAATTGAAGGCATCCAGGGTGTGTTTCATGTTTCTGGATAGATCCTTAATGTGGAACCAATTGCTCATTCTCACACATGTTTAAGATCTGCATGTTTAATATGCATCCCAATTTTTCCCTGATCTGCGGGCAAACATACCTGAAGAGAGTCTGTTGTGTGACTGGTGGGTAGTCCACTTTTGCCATAGCCTTGACCATGGGCTGTCAGAAGTCGTCCACACAGATCAACTGCTGCTCTCCAGTTTTTGGTGCTCTGGAGTGAAAGGGAAAGAATAGGCTAAGTAACAATTTAGCAGCTAAAAAACTTGAAGCTGCTTATTTTGCTTGAAGCAGCTACAACTAGCCATTAGTAATAATGACAAGGTCACTAAAGCTGGCCAGTAGGAAGCAGGATGTCATTTGTCAAAGCTACTTGTATAATTAGGCAAGAAGCAAAGCCAGGCATGACTCACAATTTACAATTAGAAGATTGCTGGTGTAAAAGGGTACATAATTTATTATGAAGTGCCAGAGACTGTTCATTCAGAAATAGTTATCAGTTTTTAACCCTTCAAGAATATGTTTTTGCCATTGCAAAATAATCCTATCTATTGCCTCGAAGTAGCACTGCTATTTTGTTTTATTTTCCCCCTGGAATCAAGTCATTTTCCTATTCATTTTAATCATTCAAATCATAAGGGTAATTCAGTAAGCTCTGCTTGAAAATTCAGCTGTGTGGAAACTCACAATTTAATAAATATAAATACTTGGAAGTTTTCAGCATCTATTCATTCAACCAAAAAACATTCAGTAGATGATTAGCAGAAGTAACATGAATTTTATATTTAAAACTTAAACGATCTGCATAATAAAAAGATGACGGATACTTCAAAGTCACAAATTCTGCCAGCAGAAGAAACAACTTATTTTTCCCTGATCCAAAGCTTAGAAAGAGAAGTCGTATTTTGCTTCCAGTCAAAGCTATGGGAGTAAAGAGGATTACTTGTTACAATGTTTGAACACCAAGGTAAGCGAGAATTCTTTAAAATTTTAGCTTATCATGAACAAGCAGGGATGCAAACTGCCTGACCGCTCTTGCTTGGCACTTGCCAAGAGCAGCTGAACAAACTTGGACGACAATTTGTGGCTTGTTAGCATTATCTGCAAATAAGTAACCTTGCCTTCTTTCAATCCTAACAAGCCAGAGTCACACACCAAGGACAAAATGTAACTTATGACACCAGATTGTTAGAAAAATCACACTGCATTTCACAACTGAGCGTATTTACCTGACACATTACGCCATCTGTCCATGTTTTTTTGAGCTGGAGAATTATGTGTGGAATTTATGTAGTGGACACTCTGGCAAACGAGTCTCAAGTGACAATGTCCTAACTCACAAAATAGCTCTGCTGAATTTGTTATAGCGAGTTACGATATATTGATCTACCCAAGTGCAACTCATCCACTCTTCCTACAGGACCTCTCTATAAACCTCACTTATCTTTTCCCTTCTTTTTGACTAGCTGCATGAACCCCTAGTAAAGCATTGGGTCATAGCTGCTATCCACCACTGAATTGTAGAACAACCACGGTTAAGGTAAGGAATGCAAAATGTGCCTGGACACTATTTAACCCCCAGGTGTATTCATGTATCCACAGACAATTCCTTTGGCTCTTGCCAGACTTCCTGCCCTAATTAGCTGTTTTTTTCTAAATAGAGAAATTAATGAGCTGATGAATTGCAAACATCACCTTTATTCCCAAGAATGCCTCTGGGCTCCAAATGCAACTTATAAACATTATATATGCTTTGTTCGGAAATGTCAGCCCTTGTCTAGAAAATGAACAAAGGCAGGTAGGATGTTAAGGAGCATTGCAGGCAAGGTGGTAGGAGCTAAAATCAAGTAGCATCATGACTTTATATACCCCGCGGCAGCTATTTAGCTTGGAGAAAAAAAATTATACCCCTAATTAATTTTCAGATCTGCCCAATATGCCATAAAGTTGAAGATCCGAGTACTTATCACGGGACAAACCAGGTCTAGCTAATGAATTCGGGATAACTGATGTCTGAATGCTTAATCAGTGCCCAATATAAAGAGTACAGATATGGCTGTGCAAAAGTCTGAGTTCCACTCCAAAAAAGATACTTGAAGATACAAACCCTGCACCTGTGTGCAACTCTTCAAGTTACTGCATTTTGGGGGGGATGAGTCAGAAAAAAATTCAAATTATAATAGAGTACAGAGGCTTACTTAGCCTTGATGTTATGTCTTGGCTTTATAAATCATTACTGAGGAAATCATGAATTATCTGAGCATGGTCGTTTTTAAAAACTCTGTAATATTCCTTAAATTTTGAAGGATCCTATAAATTATTGTTCTAACAAGAATTAAAAATATATCTTATGATACCTCAAGGACACCGTATTTATTTTCATAGAGCTTTTATAAATCGCATGATGCTAAGTTCTTTATTAAAAGCACAACTAGAGATGAATAATAGAATTAAGAGAGCAAAACATAGCAGTACCTGACACTGATCACAACTTCAGTTATGTAGAAAAAATGCAGGATCAAGAAATATTTTCAAATGAGAGTACCATTCTTAACTAAGGGTTAGGAGTTATTCTACATTATTCTACATTACAGGTTTCAAATTCAGTTTCCTCTAAGAAAATATTCAGTAGCCAACGGGCTGCAAAAATACCAAGATCTCCAATGAGTGAAAAATGAAGAAAGAGTATGATGGAATGCTATCAAACACAAGTTTATTACATTGGGTTGGAGGTAAAAAACAGCTTCTAAAGCACAGCTGAGAAAAGCAGGCTAAGCGGGGAAAGATGCTTCACTCGCTAGCGCCTCATTAGTGAGCAAAAAACAGCTTCAAAAGCACAGCTGAGGCAAGGAAGATTGCTTCACTGCTAGCACCTCGTTAGGGCTTGAAAAAAGCTTCGAAAAAGCTACATTCGGAGTATAAGATGCACCCAAATTTTCAGCCTCTTTTTGGGGGGGGAGGGAGTGCATCTTATACTCTGAAAAATATGGTAGCTTGCAGCGTTTTTCATTAACCAGAACGCCAATATTTGGTTTTAAGATTGTGTTGTGTTGATAATGTGGTATTTTGTGGCATCTAGATAATATAATCTAGGAAATTCACCCCTTTAACAGTGATCCAAACCATTTATCCCCATCTCTCCTTGCTGAGCAGAGGTATCTGTTCTTTTTTTTTGTTTTTCTTCTTTTCTCTCTCTCCTTGACTAGTTGATTCCTTCCTAGCCCTGCTTAGTAAAGAGAACTTGAATGACCATGAACTGTCATTCCTGCCCCTTGGCTGGCAATCAGCCCTGACCCATCTCTTCTGATGATCACTTCTTTCCCACCCCTGGGGAAGCCCAGTCTCCTGGCTTGCTTTCTTAGCCAAGACTCACTTGCCTGCTGCCTGTGCCTGGAACTCTGGGTACCATTTCAGAAATAGCAGGTACGATAAATAATGGGTCCCAGCTGCCTTGATCAACTGAACCAGGTCTCATTGCTGCAAGAAACACTATTCACACTGGGTTAAGATATATTGTTAGTCTGATGTTGCCATCCCGCTTCACTCCTGGAACTCGCTCTATGCCTGTTTACATGGCACGCATAGTGTTGGCTTTGCTGGGAAGAATTTTCAGCCCTTACAAAGAATGGTTGTGGGTTGCAGAAAATGGAGAATCTGAGACCCCTGTTCTATACCACCATATACAGACCATACCACTATTACATTTGAGAACGTTTTACAACAAAGGACTTTTGTTATGAAAATGGCCACTGGGAAGCCTCATAATTAGGTGTAACCACCACATAGTTCCTTTTGGAGTCTTCTTTGAACAACAGAGAACACTATAGATAAAATCCCAGTTTTGGTGAGCTCCCTAATTGAATACACATTGCTTCAGTGTCTCTGTCTCTAAGGTGGCATGCATATCCAACACAATTTCTTCCTCCTATTTTCCCCACAATAACCACCAGGGGTGAAATCCTCCCGGTTCGGACCGGCTCTATAGAGTAGGTAGGAGAACCGATGGCTAGTTCGGAGAACCGGTGGCAAAAGCAGCACGAGGCTCCGCCCACCCGCCCCAACTGCTCACTTCCTGGTTTCTTTTTCTTTTAGAAAAAGCCTCTTTTTTCCCCCTTCTGGTTAACTTGAAAGAAAGAAAGGGGGGGTGGGAAGGGAAGGAAGAAAGAAAAAGAAAGAGGTTTTAGAAGGAAAACATTAATTTACTTTT